>CABHPQ010157112.1:0-20953 GCA_902168405.1 Peromyscus aztecus | reverse complement strand
GTGTGTGTGTGTGTGTGTGTGTGTGTGTGTGTGTGTGTGTGTGTGTGAAAATAGACTGAGTTTGAGAGATCTGAACTACAGATGCAATTTTGGGAGTTTTCCAGTCTCTAAAAAGCCATGAAGAACCATGGGTAAGTCCCAGGAGCAGGAAAATCAGGTCTTTCTGTCAGAAACACAGGAGAGACAGTGAAGTTGTTCGGTTGCTTCTTAGGTATAAAGAGAAGTAGGAGTTGGTAGACACAGAGATGAAGACCTCCACAGAATGTGTGAGTGTTAAGCTGGTTCTTGCTGATAGCTAGGATCTGGAGGACTGAACATGAGGGAGAGGCATTCTGTATTTAATATCAGAATGCGATACACTGCAGTCCCTTAGTGGAAAGGTAGCCAGGAAAACATGCCTAGGTCACAGTGGGTGTCATGCAGTCCCTCCTCTATCAGAATCCTGAATCACAGTATGTAAGTGGTCGGGGGACTGGAGCTCACCCAACTCTTCAGCATCTCCTGACAGGACTCCCTGGTAACAGCTTCCCTTCCTATCTTTGCAGCTGGTGTGCCTTGCCTTGTAGTAACTTGAAACTGATGCACGGGGAATTTTAAGCACATATGTTATCAGAACAGATGTTTCACGGGTTTTATAGACTATTTATCGGGAGGTCATCTTATCTTTCAGAAAGTAGCCTGGAATTTGAATTTAGTTCCTCTCATCATTTCACATTCTTCAAAGTAACCATGGGAAAAAATTTTTAATTTATTGGCAACTTTCTCTTTTGTTCTTAGGTTTTAGAGACATGGCAATTTAACTATACCTTAAAAAAAATTCTATGCTCTGCTACCTAGGGGCATTTGCTTTGCCTGGTGATAAACCTAAAGCTCACAAGCATTTTAGCATTTTCTCTGGAACTTTGGAGTCATATTTCTTTTTAAAGATAAAAATATTCTGCATTCTTTTTTATGCAACATGATAATTAAAGCTAAAATGAACCTCATAAAACATTACAAAGGATTCCAGCCTCAGAACAAATGGTTAGAGGAATTTGCCTTCTGTCCCCTTTTCTCTTTGACTCTTTGATAAAGGAAAAGAAAAAAAAAGATAGATATGGCACTCCAGTCTTGTCTCATTAACAGTGGCTCGTGACCCTGTGAAATCAGGGGACTTTGGTTCCCTCAATGATGGAGGAACTAACTAGGGGTTTCTTCACTCATTTTCCACAAAGAAGCTTCAGAAGCGAAACAGAACCAAAGGAAAACAATGAACCAGGCATCCCAGTGTGGTTGCCACTGTTTTGAAAGACCAGGCTGTCACTCCACATCCTAACCTGCCCTCTGGGAGGTGCAGAGTACAGGAGCAGGACCTGTTGAAACCTGTGTGTACCTGTTGAGGCCTTTGAGGGGCTGGCTGCAGGGCATGAGGATGGATAAAGAACCTGTGGACCCTCTGGCCTTTTGTTACATAGTAACAAAAAATGTTCTGCATATGTATCAGCCATTATGGTAGTTGCTGGCAACGCATGACCACTGAGCTCTTGAAATATGGCTACCGAAGAACTTGACTTCGAATTTATTTCACTTTAATTGATTTAATTTAAGTAGTCACACGTGGCTGGTATCTGCTCTCCAGCAATGACAGTGTGGCCTAACTTGACAGCTCAGCGTGGGCTGGTGACTGGATGCCCACACCGCCTCTACCCCGCTGAGTACCCAGAGCAGAGCTTCTGGTTAATTTAGTGAGTGTTTATCGTACACGAGGTTCCATCTGTCTGAAGTGCACCTGCTCTCAACCTCTATCTACTGAGTCTTAGAGGTGTGAGCGGGACTGTACCAACCAGTGAGTGTCAGGAGATGGGGGAAGCCATAGGAAAAGGTAGACTGTCAGGAAAGGAGAGGAGCTCATTGTTACAGTCATGAAGACCCCCTTTCTGACACAGATGTTAAAAGGTAGCTGACTCCAGGGTTTCATTACTGATTGATTAGTAGAATAAGCCCCAGGAGCAGATCTTAGAATAACTGGAGATGTTATTTTACTAGTGTTTTGAAATCATGACTTCTTGAAAGAGAAATCATGAGGAGATTTCCAGGTTCATAAGTACCCTCTTGAGATGTTCATTAGTTTTTAAAACATGAGGGTAGATTATTGAAGCCCTAAGGTAATGCCTTTGCAGAAATACTAAAGGTATATGTGTTGCTGTGAGATGGGCTTGTTAAAGACAGTGAGAAATAGCACATGGTTTTAAAACAACTAGGACTGGGTGGATCCCAGCAATCCAACCAAGAGTCAAGTAGGTAACCAAAATACACAGTGTTGTTAGTGTAGCAATAAAAACTGTTTTCCATGATCACCATGGATGGCAAAGGATAGAAGAGGTTGAGCTCTGGGTCAGTCTGATGTTGAAAGAGGCCGTCTTACTGCTGCTCACCTCCCCTGTCAGAAGCATCGCAGTAGAATTTTCTGGAGAAAGTGTTTAAAGGTTTATCAATCGCTACTTCTGTGGTCTTTCTCCTATTCTGGCTCATAAAACGAAACGGAGCTCATGTGCCAGGAACTATGTGTGCCTCCTGTGCCTCACGTGCTGCCGTCTGGGTCAGCCACATCCGTCTGCCTGCTGCCATGTGTAAGTAAAGTTTTATTAGAATGCAGCCATGCTCGTTGTTTAAATGTCACATATGGCAGCTTTTGCCCTACCGTAGCTGAGGTGAGTGGCTCTGACAGACGTCACATCCCAAAGCCTAAAATATTTATTGTTTGGCATATATAGAAAAAGTCCCATAAAGGGTTGGGACCCATAACACATGGAATCCTCTCAGCTTCTCTGAAAGGGATTCAGAGATAAAAGAAAGCTAGCTATGTGGAAATGTCGGGAGAAGGTTTGTTGTGGAGACAGGCTTGTATTTCCATTGGGTCTTCAAGGAATCAAGCACAGGTTCTGAGGAGGTCGTTCTCCAAGGATGCTTGGGCATCCTGCTCTTTAGCAGGATTAAGCTACTGTGCTTGAATGCAGTGCTCATTCCAACCCTCATACATGCATTCATTCACTCTGCTTCCAGCGGCATATTTCTAACTAGTGCATGCAGGAATCTAAACCATTTCTTTGCCTGCTCTTGGTAAAGGAAGCACAGATTCTACCACAGAGCTCCTGGCATTTTGGTAATAACTTTGTAGCATGGAAATGCTCATCAAGTTGAATGTTTATAATTGGGTTTTATGGAGTTATTTTAAGTATAATCATCTCACCTAGACACAACTTGAAATTTATTCACGTGTTCAGCTTAATTGTAGGATAGAAGAAATTATTGTTCCAGAGTGGAAACCTCACTGTATTTCTGGAGATGTCACTTGCAATACGAAGGATAGGGTGCACATTACTATTCATGCCTTTTTAATTGATTAGCCTTTAAGGCTTCTAAAAGCCTTTAAAAGTTGTTTTGTCAACATTAGACCAGCTGCTGGGTAATTATGGGAGCTCTTCTTGCAGTTAAATTCTTTTAATAACACGTTCAATCTGCCGGTGCCAAAGTGCTCTGAACCTGTGATATATACTAGAGAGAGCTGTTGCTTTTACTTACAGATGGTCGGTGCCATTTTCTGGGCAACTCTGTAGAATTTTCACAGAAATTTTAAAGATGGATTACTTCAAAATGAGAGGCAAATGAATGTGAACATCAGGCTACTCCTCCCCTCTGTAAAAATTGTTCATATGTGACTTGAATTTTGAACTTGACTCACACAGTGTAAGTATACTCACTTTGAGATAATCCACCTTTTGAAATCTTTTAAAGGGACCTTCCTTTGACTCTTCCGTGTGTAAATCTAAAGCTCTGGCACTCCACAGCTGGTGGTCCCAGTGGTGGGGCTTGGGATTAGGATCCCTGCTGTGATGAAGAGCCATGTGGATGGCTCTACCTTCCATGGGAAGGGCTAATGCTTTCCTTAGAAGAGCTCCTTTGAATTTTGTGCTGTATTCTGTTTTCTTTCTTTCTTTTTTTTTTTTTTTAAAAAAAAAGTATTTTATTTTATGTGTATAAGTGTCTGGCCTGCATGTACGCTGTGTGTGTGCTTGGTACTTGGAGGTCACAAGGCGGCATCAGATATACCTGGAACTGGAGTTACAGAGAGTTATGAACCACTATGTGGGTGACGGCAGCTGAACCCAGCTCTTCTTCACGAGCAACAAGTGCTCTTAACCACAGAGCCATTTCTCCGGCCTTTCTGTTTTCTTGTGAGTTCTGTTCTAAAGTGAGACTTGGAAAATAAAAACTAAGGGAAAAGGACTCAGTTTGAAAGATACAAACAAAGGCCTGAGTATTTCTCTTCCAGATGCCCCTACACCACCAGGGTTCATTTCATGAACATTGCCCTAGTGGCTAAAGCAAGCAAAGGGGGGTCTGTAATGATGGTATCTGTAGGGGTTTCCCCTGATAGTTCAGACCATGTCCGTGGCGTCTTTGTAGCATTTTAAGTGGCAAACCATTTGATGTTGAAGTCCAGAGTGCCCATGATGGTGGAAGAGACTAGGTGGGACTAGAGTGGCGTCCTATGGTACAGTGATAGAATTTGCTGCAAAGAGTACCTCTGTGTTGATTGACACACCACAAGGTCAGGATGATTCCCTCTACTACCCATGCTCACCTTTTCCCTCCTTGCAGGGTAAGGGCTTTGGGAATGCAGCTGACCTTTTGCTTTCTGAAATGCCATTCTCCTTCAAGCTTGAAGTTCAAGAATATTAATGGCCTGCAAACCTGGAGACACTAACCTTGGAAGGATTGCTTATATAGTGGTAGGGCAAGCTGGAAATTGAGCTCCTGGACCCACTCATGATGCACAGGTGTGTTTGCCTTGGCAGCTCTCGGGCTCTGCAGATTGGGGCATACAGTGGGTTTGAGGAACCACACACTGCTAAGTCCAGAGTACTTAGGTGCTCTGAAGTACCTCTTGAGACATTGTTAGCAAGAACACTAGAATTTATTTAATTAAAACTTCCCTGTTACCTAAATTTTCTTCCTGTGGGACACAACTTGCTGCTGGTAAATGGCTTAATCTTTTCAAAGGTATATTGAATGCTAACCCTGGGTGTTTTAAATAGTCTAGGCCGGTAGAATAGTCTACTAAGCTGTGACCAGGAAAGCTTCTATGAATATTCAAGTGGTTAGTATTGGGATATATTTTTTGGTAACATTGCCCTTTGCTGAGATATACAGTTTACATGTGTGTGGCAGGAATTCCATGTCTCCCAGTGTTAATTCCAATTGACTGCATAAGACATAGTCTTCTAATTATCATCTACATCTTAGTGCAAGCATTTCATATGTCTTACTAAAGTCTTACATATAGTTTTAGGCAATGATGGACTATTTTTTTTTGGTGGTGTTACAATTTAATTTCTGTTAGTGTGACAAGACAGTTTGGCTAGGGCAGCTTAGTGGAGAAAGAGTTTGTTGTAGCTCACAGTTCCAGGTTACAGTTTATCAGTGTGAGGAAGTCACAGTTGCAGGAGCTTGAGACAGGTGGTCACATCATAGCCACAGTCAAGAGCAGGGAGAGAATGACGAGTGTGTGCTCCCTCACTTGCTTGTTCAGACTGAGTTCTCCATTCTTACATGGTTCAGGACTTGCTGCCTAGGGAATGCTGGCACCCACAGTGGGCGGGGTCCTCCCATATCAGGTAACTTAGTTAGTACAAACTCTCACACGTGTGCCAGGGTAGAATTCTTGAAGGGAGAAACAGATAGTGAAAACGCTGTTAAAAATGGGGCTCCCTCTGGACCTCACCAGCAGGCACCAGCACCTCTGTCTGTCTCTGTTTCATCTTGCTGCTTGCTAGTCCCATGTATTTTTATTTCAGACCATGCAAACAATGTGGGAGTGATGTGGATCAAGTGCTCCTGTGATATGCAACTCTCATGGTTTACTCCACTTGGAAAGACTAGCTTGTGGCTCTTACCGGCCCCCAATCCAGCCATCTTGGGGAATAGAGGCCCTGGTCACAGTTGGCATCAGGCACCAATATGCACCAGTCAGTGTGGCTGGTAGTAGGACCACGATGTATGACTTGTCATTGGTGGTCCCTTCACTGTGTATTACAGAGGAATCACTGTAGATGGGGGAAGCGTGACACTCATGAATTTGCTTCTCATACATAGACACACGCCTCCCGCCCCCTTGCCTCCCAACCACAACGAACCAGCCTCTTCTTCTTTCTCCCCTCTACCTCTGTCCTGGATGTCAGTTCCCCTGCTGTGGTTCGGTGAGACACGTTCTGTGTACAAGAAGAGGTGCTGGGTTGGTGACTTAGGGTAGCTCTTCTCGGATCTTTTCCCTCTGCCCCCACTGGTCTCGTTTTCCTTTTTGTAAAGCAGAAGTGGGGTGGCAGCTGAGAAGAAGGCAGGAGAAAAGGTCAAATGGTGATGTTCACCATTTGCTTCTAGTCCAGGAGATGATGCCCTTTTCTAAAGGCTAAATGTTTCCTTAAGATGAATGGCCCGGTCCTGAGCCCAAATTCCATGCCTTTCTTTTGAGGTGCTTATCTTTGATTCAGGTATAACATGTACTAGTTGCACTTGGGAGTTTTGTTTTCTTTATCCAAGTTTATTTGCAAATGCTCGAGCCTGAGAAGGTCTTCCAAAGCCATTTAACTTTCAACACTTAAAAAAATTAGGCAGAGTCTGTGTAGGTTCGCTTAAGCAGGAGCCGCTCTCCTCTCTCCCTCCTTCCTTAAAGGTCTGAACCCGCTTGCCTTCTGCCTCTGACGGCCATTCAGTGGTGGTGCATTCCCAAAGGATTTGCAGTGGATTTCTAAATCTGGTGTTCTTAACTCATGCCTGGTTACCCTGCCCTGATTGGCACTTAACCATTGACTTAGAGCTTCCTGCTAAAGAGAGCTTTAGGAGCTTTAATCTCAAGTGCCCATGCTTCTGGCTGATTTGTTTGTCTTGCAATCGACTCGGAGTGAGCACTTTTGCAGACAAGGCCCATTGTCCTCTAGGCTTGGGAGAGAACTGGGATGCTTACTTCTCTGATAGTCTCTCCCAGGTTTCCATTTAATAGACACACATGTCAGCGGCGACCTCACTGACATGTTAACATGCTTACTTTATTCTTGCCGTCAGTTGTGAGCATATTGCATGGGGGCTGCTTTTCTGGGCTTGTTGACTGATACAGCCATTAAATATCCCCAAAGGGTAAAACTGCACTTCCTTCAGCACAGATGGAACAAAAAGAAATATCCTATCATTTTAGTGTTCCATGTAGAAATCCCACTCTGCACGAAACTTAAGGTACGGATAATTCAACTCCAACCCCTCCCTCCCCACAGCCCCCACCGGTCTTTGTTTTGACGTAATAGCAGAATAAGTAAAACAAAAAAAGTCAGTTTTCAAAATATCTATTTCTATTGTATGTGTGTGTGTGTGTATGTGTGTGTGTGCCTGAGTGTGGGTACCACGTGTGTGCCAGAACTAATCAGTTTTTACTGACATATTGTATGTATGGTTTATTCTTTGTTCCCCAAATCATGTAATGTATTATATTTAAAGAAAAAAAACCTCCTTTAAAAGGTTTTAATTATTGATAATAAATAAAAAATAGGCTTTTTTAGAATTGTAAATGGGTTTCCAATCTAGTCTCACATTAATGAGACCAAATAGTACACTTGCTATTTCATCTAGTATAACATTCATTCATTTAATCAAACATCAAATATTATATCTCAGTATGGGGATATAGACGTGTAATAAATCTACAATAAAGAATTACAGAAACCATGGCAGATAGAACAGTGTAAACACCAAATTTGGAGCTAGTTAATCAGGTTAGGAATAGTTTTAACAAAGATGATTCTTGAAGTATGTGAAATAGTTGTGCCCAGCAAGGGCAAAAAGCAAGAATGTGAACTAAGACACAGAGTATACAGCAGGATGGTGACTTGAGGGAAGATGTCCCACTGAGGTTAGGATGTGGCATTTAAAGGAGTTGGTAGGCTGAAGTGGAGCACAAGAAAGAAGACAACCAAACTGGAGAAACAGATGCATCAGGCTGTGTGGGAGTCTGTAGGACTCCAGCTCCGACCTGCTCCCACTTATCGAAGGATTCTTGGGTGGGGGAGAGAGGGATAAGAAAAGTATCAGATAGAAAGATAGACCTAGATGACAAAAAGAAAGTCAGAAACACAAGTTAGCTCTGGGAGGGCCTGGGTCAGTACTCAACAGTCACTTTGTTTATTCAAAAGGGCTTTTTATAACAGTGCCAAGGGGAGAGGCAAATGTGGCTAGAGTTTTCCTGCCTGGCCCACGGTCAGGATAAATCTCTTTCACCTGCCAGTCCCACAGCCGCTCAGACCCAACCAAGTAAACACAGAGACTTACATTGCTTACAAACTGTATGGCCGTGGCAGGCTTCTTGCTAACTGTTCTTATATCTTATAATAATCCATTTCTACAAATCTATACCTTGCCACATGGCTCGTGGCTTACCGGCATCTTTACATGCTGCTTGTCCTGGCGGCTGGCTGGCAGTCAGTGACTCCTTCTGCCTTCCTGTTCTTTTTATTCTCTCTGTTAGTCCCGCCTATACTTCCTGCCTAGCCACTGCCAATCAGTGTTTTATTAGCAACACATTTGTCATACAGAACATCCCACAGCAGGCAAAAGACCTCCCCCTTGCTATATCAAAGCACACTGTACAGCCGAGTGTAGACCCTTCCAAACAACTGGTAAACCCACCCATGACCAAATCATCTCCTTGTGTAGCCTTGCTGGGTAAAGCAAACTCAGATTCTCTGACCCTGAGTAAGGTCTCACTAGATAGCCTCTGTGGATCTCCACAAGGCTAGAATATAAACATCTTCAACTTTACTGTGGCTATGAATATACCTGTTATTGTTTACTTTGGGAGGTATAAGAATCTTGTAGGAGGAGAAAAATGATATATTAGTAGTCTTCAAAACTCCTAAATGGCTGTGATGAACCCTTACCTCTACTACATTAAAAACTTTTGCCTATAGGCTATGGAAACCACTGAAGAATGCTGGGGATGTCTTTCTGTATGCTGTGAATGTGTTACTCTGATTGATTGATAGAACACTGATTGGCCAGTAGCTAGGCAGGAAGTATAGTATAGGCAGGTTAAGGAGAGAGGAGAATTCTGAGAAGTGGAAGACTGAGTCAGGGGATGCTGCCAGCCACCGCCACCATGAGAAGTAAGATGTAAAGATACCAGTAAGCCATGAGCCATGTGGCAAGGTATAGATTTATAGAAATGGTTTAATTTAAGATATAAGAACTAGATAGCAAGAAGCCTGCCACGGCAGTACAGTTTATAAGTAATATAAGCCTCTTTGTGTTTACTTGGGTCCGAGTGACTGTGGGACTGGTGGGAAAGAGAGATTTGTCCTGACCACTGGCAGACTGGGACACAGGAAAACTTCAGCTACAGAAAAATTTTATGTGGGGACTGGTACTGACTTCAATATCACAAAGGTTACTTCATAAAAAGAGGTTATCTAGCTTTCATTTTTGGAGATTGAAGACTACGGTGTCTGCATTGGGTTAGCTTGGCTCTGGTAAGGACCTCATGGTAGACAGCACCACAGTGACAGGAGGCAGTGCCAGGGGGATCTTTGTGAGACAGGAAGCCAGAGCATGACTGAGTTTCACAAGCACTACATCAGTCCATTCTCAGGGGACGCCTCCAGGACCACAATGACTTTCTAGTAAGCAACGTATCTTAGAGAGATTGAGCCATCCTTTAGCACCACCGTGCCAGGGACCCAGCTTCTAAAGCATGGTCCTTGCACACTTAAACAATATTTACGCTTAGGCAGTGGCCTTATCCTCCACTATGGAAGTCTAAACTCATCCGTTTTTCTGTTAGTTGCTAATGCCCTACATGACTGGAACTTAGGAGAAAGTGCTTGCTCAGGTCTTAGAGATGGGAAATGTTAGAGTGAGAGGAAAAATTAGTGACAAAACTTTTTCTGGGGAGATGGGACACAAGTGTCTGTCACACCAAGTGAGGAGCCCATAACACACCTGAAGTGTAGATACCACCAAAATTCAACTTGGTGAATTTTGAGTTTTATTGGGGTTACTTACAGGAGCAGAAATAACTCTCCAAACACCAAAGCCTACCCCAGCATGGGTGACATCTCACAAAGGCTGGGAACCTGGCACACACTGAAAGCCTGCAGGAGGCAGCTCAACAGGTTGGAGAGTGACCTTTCCAAGTGACTCGGTAGGTCTAAATCTCTTCCAGGCGGCTGGCTTTTGCTTCTTCCAAACAGCTTGTCTGGCCTCACTCTTCTTTGCAGCTTGGCCTGTCTGAGAGTAACTCTCAGCAGTTTTATTGCAGGGAGGAGCCTAGTGAATCCAGCCACAGTTTCAGGGACTTCCTGAAGCTACTTTTGAGTAGTTTCCTCCCTGCTTAAAAGTTTCCTGGCAGGATGGAATGTTTCAATCTCAGAGGAAACTGTTACACAGCGTTTTCCAGTGCCCCAAATATTAGATCATTCTAGTGTTTTAGACTTGCAGACAACATTTCTTCTGATTTTTTTTCCTTTTTCTTAGAGTTAGCATCTGACATTTGCAGTCAGCATATATGAAATATGTTCATCCTTAAAGTGCCCCCTCTTCATTTGGTTTTTGGGATCAGTTACTGTCAATACCCACCTCTTGCCTGAGCTCATCAGTACAGTATTGAGCGTGTCTCCCTCTGATGGTCTGTCCGTCATTTAGTCCTGTTGATTTCACTTTGAAATCTCTCAACTCCATCTTTGCTGTTATTTCCTTCTGTAATTTAACCTTTCTGTCCTTTTATTTTTCTTTCTTTAACTCTGGATTATTAAAGTTGCTTTTAGCTCGAGTCCTCCCTGCTGCGATCAGTTTTCCTCATTGCCTCTGGAGTTTTCTTTGTAAAACTTAGGTCAGAGTGATGGACTCAGTAGCATTTGATGACTTTTATTTTTATTTTTGAGATTATAATATAATTGCAGCATTTCTCCCTTTCCTTTCCTCCTTCCAAACCAACCCTATATACCCTTCCCTTCTTTCCTTCACATTCACAGCTTTTTTTTCACTAATTGATATTGCATTGTCTATACATATATATTCCTAAAGATAACCTGTTTAGTTTGTACAATGTTATTTGTAGGTATGTTTTTAGGGTTGACTGTTTAGCACTGGACAACCAGTTGGTGTGCTCATCCTTGGGGAGGACCACTGCTCCTGCTCCCCAACTTTCCTGAGTTGCTTATAGTTCTTTATGTAGCGTTTAGGCCTCATGGGCCCTTTTCTGTTTGTTAGGGTCCCACAAAAGATCACAATCCACGTATGCAATCGGCAAGAGCATTTATTATTCCAACATGCTGGGGCCTGCCATCTCACACAAAGGCAAGATGGCAAAGACCCTGAGAGGAAAACGAGGGTTCCTTTTAAGCCCAATTAAGGTGAGTGTCCAAGAAAATTAGCTCATCTTAGATATGATTGGCTTGAGCAAGTGGCAGTCATATTAGTATGTTTTAATTGGCCAGGGCTAGTCAGGGGTTGGTCAGGGCTATAGTTTATTTTTGTTTGTTCGGTTGGTTTTTTCATTTTTATTTGTTTATTTTTTGTTTTGGGCAGGTTTGTACAAGTCCCAAGCTTTGTCCTTATTTGGTTATCACCTTGACCTGTTTATGGCTCAGGCCTGGACTGCATGTACCAGGCCTCCTTATCCTTGCTGTTGGGGGTGTTAGAGATTGATTGTCCCTTGTTCATGGCTCCTCCGCAGAAACTGCCTGTTCAGTCTCAGGAAACTGAAATTGTGGTTTGATCTCTGAGAGAAGACTGAGCAGCCTGTTAGGGCATCTGCTCGGTCCTCTCATTGTCTTTCCTTTGTTTTTTAGGTGCCTAATCCTACTGGTCTATCAGTATTTCTGACTTTTTTGTGGCCTTTCCTGAAATGACTCTTTTCATCTTAAATGAAGCACATGCCAGTGGCTAGTGTAGTGCAGGGAAGGGGAATAAGCTTCCTTCTGCTTTGCCTACTTCTTAATGGGGACAGCTTCCAGTCCTGAAACAGACAGATTAACAAGGAAAAAACAAACAGAAGTTTGCTGTGTGTACGCCTCATACATACGTGAAACAGACCAAAGGAAATGAACAGTTCTTGGAAACACAGCTTTGAATTCTGGCTTAAATAACATCTTCCACTGTAACACAGTAAGAGGGGTGCTGATGGTGCTGTTATGGGGAGAGGACTGGAAAAACACAGGATGGGGGTGAGATTCGCTATGCAGATTTAAGCCGGTGCCTTCTCCTTTGATAAGTGTTTCTGGTGATTTGGAGACCTCCATCTCAACCTGGTTGAGAGAACAGAAGGAAGAAGGAAACAGGAAAGCTTTTATTCATAACTTCACATTTTGATTTCCCCAGCCCTGGTCTTCTCTGGACTCTGTGGAAGACTTCCTTTAGAGATGTAAATTTCCCTCACTTTAGAGAATCCTGTTTCAGAACCTCTCCTGCACCTGCAGTTTCTCAAAGTAATCTTTATGTCAAAGAAACACACTTTGGGGAGTTATGGCATGGCACCCCAGCCATATTATTTTGTGGCACTTTGAGATTTCTCTTCCTTGTCTAGTAGAGACAAATTTTCCTGATTCTGTGAGCAGTTCGTCCTCTCTACAGGCCTGAAGCGACAGACTAGGATTGCTAATCTTTTTAAATGTCTGTTTTGCTTCATAGTTTGTGAACCTTATCTGTACACACCTGGGATACCATAGGCTCTTTGGGCCCAAGGATACAAGGTATGATGATCAGATCCAAGCCATCAGCATGTCTGTGCCCTCCAAGCCTCCTGCTTCTGTTGTATACTCTTTGAATCCAGAAGTTGTCTTCTTGGTAGAGTGATCAGAATCCCCAAAAGATGCCCATTTCTCAATCTTTGGAATGCCTGAGATTATGTTACCTACAGAAGGTTTAATGGATATGGTAAGGATGATACGGATCCTGAGATTGAGGGCAGTGTATTAATGAGGGTTCTCTGAAGTAACAGAATTTATAGAATGAATCTCCTTCTATACATAGAAAATGGATTTATTAGAATGACTTACAAGCTATGGCCCACCCACTCCAACAATGGCTGACTGAATGGAAGGTCCAAAAATCCAGTAGCTGTTCAGTCCATGAGGCTGGATTATCTCAGCTGGTCTTTGGTATATGCCAGAATCCCGAAGACGTAGGCTCTAATGCCCGTGAAGGGATGGAATTGTTGGGGAGAGTGAGAGCAAGCAGGCAAAGAGAGAGAGAGCTTGCTTTTTCCACATTCTTTATATGGGCTTTGGGCAAATATGTGGCCCAGATTAGAGTGGGTCTTCCTGCCTCAGAAGACCTGGATTAAAGGTGTGTCTTCTCATCTCAAAGATCTGGATTAGAAGTGGTCTTCCCATTTCAAATGATTTCATTAAGTAAAACTCCCTCACAGGTGTGCCCAGTTATTGGTTGGTTGGTTTCTTTTGGAGGGTTTAATTAATTCTGGATGTTGTCAGGTTGACAACCAAGAGTAGCCACCAGAGGCAGTTATCTGTGGAGCTCAGTGTCATCCCATGCTAATTGTAAGAGAATGTGACTGATGAAGGAAGCCGCAGGAGGAGGAGGAGGAGAGCTGAAGGAGCTGAGGTTGGATGGACTGGCTTCCAGGACAGCAAAAGGAGCTGGGAGCCAAGAATGGAGACGATAGAAAATGTGGCCAGCAGACTGTTAGAAGCTCCAGAAGGAGGGTAGTGCCGCCAACGCTTGATTTCAGCCCCAGGGACCCTTTTAGACTTTGGCTCTCCAGAACAGTTAGATAATGTTTGTGCGGTTTTTCAGCCACTAAATTATGGTAATAGGAAACTCATAGTGTAGGCGAAGAAAACCCTTTTCTTCTGCCCACCTTAGTCCCATGTGGCTGAGGTGCTCATGATAAAAGACAGACTATCAAGAGAAAACACCAGATTTATGTAATAATTTTTGCATAAAATGGCAACTTTCCTGAAGAAATGAAGACTCAAAACAATGCCTATAGCTGTTTTTATGCTAAGCTCGATGAAGAGTGGAAAGTCACGGAGAAACCTGACGAGGGAAAGGGATACTATTGAATGGTGTTAACTGGAGGAGATGGAGGAAGGCCAGTTTAACCACATTCATCTCTGTCACCTATGTCTTCAAGGAGAATGCCTTGCTTCTTAGTAAAGTGAAGGCAGGGCTCACAGGAGGGTCTTATGACCTCCGGGAAGGTCAGAGGAGTCCTTCTGAAGGACTAACGGCTGCTTCAGAGGAGCAGATGTGGGAGGAGATGGGAGAAAGCAAGAGAGACTACTGCTTCTGTGGTATTCTCGGATTAAAGCGTTTAGGATCCCAAGGTGCTACATTCAGGGATAGTATGTTCTGAGCGCCCCACCCCCAACATGCACTTGGCACATAGCTAGACTTAGTTTTATTTGCTTCTCATCTGGAAAAAAATCAAAGGCTTTTTCCTGCTCCTCAGTCTGTCCCTCGTGGTGATTACAGCTCACATTTTGGAACCTCTCGCTGTGTGGCACGGTGGTCAGTGCCTTTTTCGAAACTCTCACGCCAACCCTGTGGCTTGGTTCCATCATTATCCCGACTTGGCAAATGAAGAAACTGATGCACATTGTAATTTAGTAATCTCCAGCTCACCTTCCCCAAGAAGAGGTGCTACTGCTTTAGAAGTGAGAGGGTTGGCTTTGGCCTACGGCTGCAGGCTCTGCTTAATGGTGTTCTCCCATCATCTGCATAGAATGTACATGCAGCTATCCCAGCGTGCTGTGAGGTGTGAAGAAATTGGAAGAGGCAGATTTGAACATCAGTGTTTTAAGTAACTTTGAGTTGTCTTTGTAAATGTGCAAGTCAGCCAACGTATATCTCTGTGGCTGCCTTTCTCAACTCTTTCTTTTTCTGCTTGCCTTATGAAGTTGCTGCTAGAGGATCAAATGTTTAGTCACCTGAGAACACTGTTTGAGATATCGGCCACTGTGTGCGTGCTGTGTAGCGTTACATATTTGGTGGCTTGTGGTTTTCCACAGATCCTCCTCTGCTGGATGATTAGCTGTGATGGCTGACTTACTTGGTGAGCATGGACTTGCTAGTTCTTCATAAATACATTGGACAAGTTTTTTGTTTTCCTTCTGGATATCATTCTTATATTTTAAGTCAATGATCACTAGCAACATGGGAGCTCAGAGTTTTGTCTCCTGCATAGAGATTCACTCTTCTCTCTCTTAAATTTAAAGCAAGCACTTCCTATCACATTCCTGAGAACATTTCTCTTGCCTTTCACAGGAAGGAGAACCATCAGTGATTTTTGGCAGCTTTTCAGTGGGGTCTTAAGAGAATGACTAATCTCTTGAGGATTCTCATCCTTTGGGGTGGAAAATCCTAGGCCAATGATGAGCTGTAGCTCCTGGGTATTCGGACATGAGGAGATAGAGAGCTTAAAGGAAGGTGACTGGAGTTAGCCTCCTCCCTCACCCACCTCAGTCTGTAACTTCTAGTTCCTAGAGGTGCTTTCCTTGTTTCCTGCCTGCTGTTGGATTCTGAGGTTAGCTGAGATCACTGGGATAATGGATGGAAGAGTCCAGCCTGCCCGGTTCTGAACCCTTGGGCAAGTTCTCAGTTTTGTTTTTGGAAAACAATGAGTTTCGGTTGAGAACCCTCCTGGCTTTTTGTAGTGTCTAGTTGTGATTTACCGTTTCTTTTGTTTTGGGGTCAGCTGTTCCACGTGTAGCAGAGGTCTGTAGAGTGCAAGCGTTCCAAGCAGGGCTGCTGACCTGAATGGTGTGGTATCCAGACATCAAGCGAGATTGGCGGGCACCCTTCTGTGTGCTTGTTTGAGCCTTTCATTGACTGTTTTCCCGGGATGGATTCTTAGACATGGAATGACTCAACAAAAACCATAAACTCCAAACATTAAACAGGAGGAAACGAAAATTTGTATTCATATTCATAGACTGCTCCCCCTAAAGACTGTCCTAATTCGTACTCTGCCCACAGAATATGAAAGTGCACGGCTCAAAGCAGGGAGCTGTATATTTTGTAAACGTTTATGGAGTGTGCCAGGGAGTGTATATTCTGTAAGCATTTATGGCGTTTGCACAGTTTTCCATGTTTAGACCCCAGGTGATTCTGGGTGTAGGCTTAACTGATGTGAGGACAGTAAATAAAAAGGAAACATTTTCCCCACTGTGTTTCAGCATGCCCTTAAAGAAGAGCCACGTCACTGGACCGTTCATCTTCTCCATGCAGGACTCATGTTTCTGATAGCAGTCTCTTTATAGTGACCTGGAGACTGGAGACCTGGCTCTCAACCCCATGTGAAAGCGTCAGTTCCAGATGATGCTTGGAGACAGAGCTCTCAGTGTGCAGGATGATGTGTCTTCCATTGGGCAGTGGTGTGAGCAGCCTCCTCCTCCTCTCTCCCTCCTGCTTCCCTTCTGTTGGGCAGTGGCATGGGCAGCCCCCTCCCATCGCCTCCCACTTCTCCTCCCTCTTCTCCCTCTCCGTTCTTCCCCTCCCATCGTCTCCTTGTGCTTCTTCCTCTTCCTCCTTACTTTTGATTTTGGATAAATTCTGGTCCTCCTGCGTCTGCCTCTGAAGTACTGGGATTACACATGTGCCCCACCGCACCTGGTAATCTGGACAGTGTCTTAACTTGGCAGAGCTCCTCACTAATAACAGAACTCAGGAAGTATTGCAGTGACCTTGTGAACCAGACGCTTTCATTCTCCTTTTACAGTAAAAGAAAGATTCACATAGTGAGTGGCTGTGCTCCGAGGCTGCACAGACTCTGGCTGTGAGCTAGGAGCTGACTCACGAGTCTCCTGACCATGATCAGAGTTCCCAACGTTGTCCCATAACTGGCCTTTGGGACATCTGCTTCCGCTCCTGTTTCAATGCATGACTGGACCTAGGTTTGGGCTGTTACTTGGTGCCTGCAGGGTTTTATTGTGCCCGTCTCCTGTTCATTTTCTTTCCTACTGAAGTACTCATCCAGAATTTCAAGCATCTAGAGTATGTTTCTCGGCTCCCCCCCCCTTCATTATTACCTGTTCTTCCCCAGGAGAAAAATCAAATTAAATTTAAATTCTTCCTAATGAGAGATATTAAATACTAGAGAATAAATCTTATGGAAAGAGTTGAGCTTTAGAGGCCACAAGATACGGGCACATCTAAGGTTTCGCCTTCCCCTCTTTGGTCTCCCCTATTAGCTAGTATACTGTTGTGATAACCAAATAACCTGAGACTGGATAACTTTATAGAGAAAAAGGTCAGGTAGCCCATAGTTCTGGCAGTTAAAGTATATGCCATCGGCTCTTCTTTGCTTTAGTGAAATATTTTTCTTGAGTGAAATCACAACATCGGGTTCATTGTCAGAGGAAGAGGTCATGTCCCCACATAGAAAGCCAGAACTGGAGGAGGAGGGGAGGGGGGTGTGGGAGGAGGAGGAGGAGGAAGAGGAGGGAAAGACAAGGAAAAGCCACTCCCCGAGACCAATTTTAATGTACTTGAGGACTCAAGCATGCTGTTAGTGGGCTAGCCAATTTAATGATCCTGGTCCTGTTACTGGGACAAAAATGGGGAGGTTTTGCCGTGTAGAAGGTACAGGCATACATATGTAGCTGAAGGAGCTGCTGTTGGACATACAAAACCAAATTTACTCTTAGCTGAAGGCTGGTTACAAGCTACAGACTAACTCCTTTCAGAGAAGGCATCCTCTGCTATGAATTGTCGCTGAAGCTGAATGCTGGGTGACTAACTCACATAGACTATTTCATTCTTTTCGTATATCCATAGGTTGCATAAGTGCTCACTTATCCCTACATCTACTACCCTCTTGGTGAGCTTTGTGGGCTCTTGTGTACTTGCTGTCAAAGCTCTTGGTTGAAGTTTGAGACTCAATTTTTAATGTTTCAGGTTTGCAGCAGGTACAAGTGTTTCCCTCTGCTGTGTTAGAGAAATGCGAGCTGGCTTGTTCTGAGGCAGGAAAACACTGTTCCAGTAGATAAGGGCATGCCCTGCTGAGCTTGACCGGCTGCTGCTGACTCTGACAGCCCTGACCCTTGGCAGGAGGAATGTAAATGAGTGAACACAAAGAGCCCTGGGGCAGCTTCTGTTTGCTTTCACAAGGGAGCCAGAGCTGAACTACATTAGAGGATGCCAGGGCTAATAAGCTCAGCCAAAGCCAAGGAGGAACCAGGGTGCTAGGGAGGATGCAGGGACTGGGAGGATCCTTTGTGGGGAGTAGAGGCTGGCCTCCAAGACAGGCTTCCATTTATTTCTGTGGGTAGAATTTTAAGATTAACATGCTAATTTCTTCATTGGAGTCAAGCAGGATTTTAAGTCATTTATCAGGGCTCACAGGGTGCCTGGGTAGAGAAGTCAGAATAAAAGTAAATGAACCATGAATGCTAACATGCATCCAGCAAATTCAACAAGATTTAAAAGTTAAATAAAGCGGTGGAGCCTGCACAGTTTCTCCAGGGCCTCTAGAAAGGTTCAACTTTCTTCCTTTCCTCTTTTTTCTTCTTCTTCTTCTTTTAATGCTATGTCTGGTGTGCATTTTTTTTTTTTGCATTAGTTTTAGCATGAGACGACTCTGTTGTTGGAAAAGTATTTGATGATGAGGGCCTGTCAATCTGCTGAAAAACAGAACAGAGATTTTTCTTTTCTTTTCTCCTGTTGTTAGACGTCTGGTGGGTTGAAAGGAGACAGTATTAGTAGTTGTTGCAAAGCAGTTTGCTGTAACTAAAATAAATGCAGTTTTGCTAGGGCTTTCTCCCAGGCCAACCCTGGCCCTTCTGCTTTGGAAGCCCTGTATGTGAGCCTGCAGTGGGCTGTTACTAAGGCTGGGGTATTATCCACAGCTCAGTCAGGGAAAGCTCTCCATCAAAGCCCATATAGTTGCTACAGCGTTCCGTTTCTCATTGACTTTGGGCCCAAGGACTTCATTCAGTTCCTGCCTGCTCAGGAGTGCACCCTCAGAGCATTGGTACATGGGCCCTGGCAACTCCGCATCTGGCTTGGTCAGAGCTAGGCTCAATCAGCTGGCAAGACACCCCTTCACCTTTACTGCATGCTGCCGGTTAGGAGGTCACCAGAGCTCCCTTAGAAAGAGCAGATGACGCAAGAATGTTAGCGTCTAGTTAAGGATTGCCTCAGAATTCCTTACAAGAACTATAGGACTCCTTGCTGTCAAGCTTTTAACACCTTAGATTCTATGAGGTTTGACATCATATTTTTTTTCTCAGTCAAGAAACCTATGGAGACTAGGCTCAGTGGTGGCCAGCACCTTTACTGGAGTCAGCTCTGTGCAGGGCAAGTGTATTCTGTAAATAGAGACTCCCAGAGAAGAGCTTCCTTGAGGAGTCTCATGCAAGAGCAAGAAAGGCCACAGAAGTCTAACTACCAATGGCAGGAAACATCTCAGCTTCTCATTTTCAACGTCATGGCAGAAGAGAAGGAATTTTGGTTCAGTATGATATATCCAAAAAGCCTCTTTTGAATGGCAAGCATTGTGAATATAAATATAGTCATGCACCACAGAGTGACATTTCAGTGAATGACAGGCAGCATCAATAGCAGTGGTCCCATAATCTTTTATTGCCTAGTAGCTATTGCTACTTGCCTATTGCTGCCTTAGTTTGTGTAAATGCACCTTGGGGTGCTTTCCCACAAGACCACCCCATGATGCATTTCTCAGAACATAGCCTTGTCACTAAGCTTCATGTGACTGCATTAGAAAGATAGCATCCTTTTCCTTAAAACTGTATCCTGCAGAAGAGACACAGACGTGGACATTGACCAGATGCCATCAAAAGCCCCTAGAAGGGTATTGTCAAAAGTATGCGGAAGCACAGAAGCTTTAAGCCCATTTCAATGGGTTGCTATCGATGATATGTAGGGATGGCTGCCTGGAATATGGGAGGCTGAGCTGAGTCAGTTGAAGGTAACCTTTGAAGATGTGTGGGTAGGATTGTAGGGATGGGTGGTCATGAGATGTGAAGCCAGGGGAAGTTTGGTACCTCAGGTTGTTCAATCTGGACTGATCTCAGAGCTTACTTAGGAAATGGTAAAAGATGCCACTGGAAAATTACGTAGGGAAGAAATCAAGAGACGATAGCTCTGGGAAGCTTGAACTGTGTTGAACCAGTTTGGATTGAATTTTAGGAAGAGAAGATTGAAGTGTTAGGAGATGCAAAAGACACATAAGGTGCTGATGAAATGATGGGGAGTGTTCAAGAGGCATGGGGGATGCTGTAACTGGAGACACAGGGTGTCCTGGCTGCGGTGGAAGGGCAATGGAGAAGTGAAACTGGACTCAGATCTTGGTTGTAGTAATTGATGGTTTGACTCTACAAAATAAAGCCATGTCTCTGAGTTCAGTGTTGGAGTTATTCACTGTAGAACTTAGCGGACCTGTGGGTGAAGGTGAGCAGTATTTGGGGTTACAAGCTGGGATCCCATAGATGAGGTCTGGCCAGTTGACTTAGTTATGGTGTTATCTACCCAGAGTTGTAGTTAAAACATAGAGATCACCAAAGGAAGTCACCAGAAGAGAATAGGAGTTAAAGGGTGGAGTTCTGCAGTCCTCGTCACTAGGGGAGAAGAAATGGTGAGAGCATTGGGGAAGGAAGTGCTGGGGTGATCAAGCTTCCTTGGGTCTCAGAGACAGGCTATCGCAAGAAAGAACATATGTTTCGGGAAGTTTTGGTGGTGGGTAATGGGATATTGAGGTATCCAGGGTTCTGAAACTAGGAACCTAAAAGTCTCTTGGGCATAGCAAGTTTCTCACATCTTAGCAAAGCATTGCCCCTTTCCCAAGTCTCTCTCTGCTCTTCTGCCTGTGGTAACTGGTTGAGGTCAGCATCCAGCAGCTTGCCCTGAGCTCCAAATCTAGTTTCTTGGGAGAGAGGATCTAGTGATTTTTTTT
>CABHPQ010157110.1:4022-16446 GCA_902168405.1 Peromyscus aztecus | reverse complement strand
AGGAGGTGCATAGGCCCGTCCTCTTCTCCCACTACTTGGGGGAGAAGACCTTCCTGATTCAGTGGAGCCAGGCCTGTTGATGTCATCCAGAGCATCCACAGAGCGGGCTCGAGGCCGCCCGGATCCCCAGCCGCCCCTTGGCTGTTCTTGAAGGGGTTCCTGCTCCCACATCCTGGGACTCCGAGGCGAGTGGCCACTCCACTCCTCATCCCGGATTGGGGTAAGGGCAGGACCCCTGGAAGGCCGAGATCTCCAGTCATCTTCATGGAGGGAGGTGACTTCACTCATGGCTGTGGAGAAGGGAGATGTCACTGGTACTAAGATAGGTCCAACATTGTGACCCATAGGCTCACACCCTGCCCTGGGAGCACAGCAGGCAAGGAGTGTCTACAAGATTGGTAGCATGCATGCTTCCTCCCCTTAGACCCAGGTTTGCAGCTCACCCCGTTCCACTCGGCCATTGGGAGGGCCAGGTCGGGAAGGGTCAAAGTTGGCTAGCTCCTTCTCCATATAGTATAGGACCCTCATGGAGTCGTCCTGCTGGCTAGCCTGTATCCTGTAGCCACTTCTTACTTCTGAGGAGAGGAATAAGGTGATTGGTTTGGGGGGGAGGGGAGGGAATGCAGGCACATTCAACCTCAAAACAACAGGTTTTTTTACCTGAAGATACACTGCCATCCACATCACGCATCAGAGGTACCTGGGAGCTGTGGCCACCGACTAGTGGAAATCACATGGTCAGTAATTGCTCTTTGGAGCACAGCAGGGCACTCCCAGTCTTCCATGCTCCCTTCCAGCCCTATCCCGCCCTGTTTGGCTCCCCCCAGGCCTTACCTGAGCTGTTCCTGTCAAAGTCTCCAGGGTACCTGCTGTAGGGAGGGCCCATGGGAATCATGGCAGGTGGCGGTGGTGGGGTCTTGGCAGGAGAGAGGTGGGTGTAGATGCTGGGGGCATAGATGCTGGGGACACCTGAGGTGGCTGCTTTGCCGGCAGCATAAACTGGGAGGGCAAATTGGGATGAGAAAGGTAATTAGAAGCTATGCTGTCCCGTGCTGGAATGGGATTCTGGGGGGACATGAGTTTGCCTCTCCATCCCATTCCTGCAATACTGTAGGTTAGGGAACCCAGCCTTCGCCAAGTTCCTACTTCTTATCTGACTTCACATGGAGTTAGAATGGAGTGCACACTGGCAGATCAGGGCACCAATCTGCACATTGTGGTTAACTGCCAATGGCTGACAATGGAAAGGTTTCATGTGAAATGCCAGGATGACTGTGTGTGTGTCCATGTTTTGGTACTGGGGAAGGATCCCAGAACCCTAGACTTCTTAGGTTTTACCACTGAGTCACATTCCTAACCCCCACCCCCCACCCCCTTTTTTTTTTTTGTCTTGAGACCGGGCTTTGTAAGTGACCCAGGAAGATCTTAATAAGACAGACCTTGAACTTGTGACCCTCCCGCCGCAGCTGTCATGGAAACTAAGAATGACAGGCTTGCACCTAAAGGCAGTAGTAGGCAAGCACTCCCTTTAGAGAGATAAAGCTGCCCCCCCAGCCCCTATTCTGGGACCACTCCTGTCTACTAAGCTGAGGCAGCGTAGACCATACTGTGGAAAAGTCGTGACTGTGGAATCAGGCAAGGACATGCACACAGGAGCTTCGGAAGTTACCTTGCCTGCACCCAGGAATAGTGCATACCTCCAGGGTTTCCAGCTGCTGGCCACACCCACCCTACCCACCCAGCTGATTGTGGCTTGACAGCTCAAGGGTAAATCCTTCCCAGGCTAGAGGCTGAGTCCTGGTGGCAATTCCTAACTCAAGTCACTGGACCCAGCCCGGCTTGGGGGTGCAGGCCTACCAGGAGGATTGCATGTTCAAGGCCAGTCAGAGCTAGAGGGTTGTTGACTGTTTATCCTCATCATCTACATTTAGTGAGTGTGTGCATGTGTGGAAGTCAGAGCACAACTTCCGGAAGTCTGTTCTCGCTACCACGTGCGGCCCAGGGCGTAGACCCCGTGGTCAGGCTTTGCAGCAAGCGCCTTTCCTGAGCCATCGCACCGGCCCTGGCTCCCTGGAATTTTTTGTTGTTTGTTCTACAGATTTACGTCTATATTTTTCATTTGTGTATGTGGTGGGGGATGGGTAGGTGCCCCTGGAGATCAGAGGAATAAGATACCCTGAAGCTGGAGTCATAGTCAGTTGTGAGCTGCCTGATAGAGACCAG
Organism: Peromyscus aztecus; assembly: GCA_902168405.1. Lineage (NCBI taxonomy): Eukaryota > Metazoa > Chordata > Mammalia > Rodentia > Cricetidae > Peromyscus > Peromyscus aztecus. The sequence continues at coordinate 14,223 of CABHPQ010157110.1, read as the reverse complement.
GCTGGCCCCAAACTCATAGAGATCCACCTGCCTCTGCCTCCTGAATGCTGGGATTATGGGCACGTGCCACCACACTGGGCTAATCTCTCCAGTCTTAAAGGGCTACAGAGTTTTAAGGCCAGCCAGCTTGAGTGTTAGGAAGATGCTGTCTCAAAATAAGTAAAAAGAGGCCCAGGAATGTAGGTCAGTGATAAGAGTGCTTGAGAGTCTGGGTTCAATACAAAAGTCACTGGGCCCTCCTTGGGACTCTAGAATCTCGAAGGTTCCTTGCTCCTCTGATTTGGAAGCAGAAAACTTACGTGCTCAGCTCTGCCCATGAGGAACCCCTTCATTAGTTAAGGTGACTGGCTGGGTTATAATTAGCAGTAGGGGCTGGGGCAGAGCGCACAGGAAGACTCTCCCATGGGAGGGAGGCAATGAGTCCGTGGGTATGTGACATGTGAGTCCAGATGGATAAAGTATGGTCCTGGGACGAAGCCCCAGTCTTAGTGGTTGTAGCTCTTGGGGTTCCCTCCACATCTGTAACATGGACTAACAGCTCATGCTAGCCGTCAGTCAAGTACTGCTCCTTGAGAGCAGCGCTCAAGCATACAGTTTGGCACTCTAGTCCCTCAATGGTTGTTCCCCTAATAGAGAAGGGCACATGGCTCCGAGGCCACACACACACTACCTCGACCTGTGCACCGGCTCACAGCAGTGGCCAACAGGAGCAGGTGTGGAACACGTTATGTGGGCCCCACCAAATGCTGTGCACACAAAACCTCCAAACTCCTGCTGTGCAGAGCTCTGCCCGTCAGGCACCTAGCTGACCTCAAAGCCCCATTTAGCCTGTTCTTTTCTGTGGGCTGTGCACCAAGGTGCAGAGCTATTCCAACAGCCTCCCAAGGAAAATTGTAGGGCCAGCAGCCTTATCCCCTAAGAGGCACAGGCAGCTGGAGTCACCTGCTTTCTCGTCTCGTTCCTCTGCTTTAGGTGTGGGCTTCCTTCATTTCTGGTCCCAATTTCTATCCCCAGCCCTCCACAGGTGCCCACCTGGATATGAGGGCTGTCTCAAGCTAGGCTCCATGTGGCACGTGCAGTTTGAGTGGTTTTGTGCGGCTTAAAGTTGGCTGAAATGATGCACCCTACAAACCCTGCTTGGTTTCTTTCCTTTCCATTTGAGGTTTTTGTCTTGTTTGCTGAGACAGGATCCTGTGTAGCCCAGGCTAGCCTTGAACTTCAGATCTTGTCTCTACCTCCCCACAGTGCTGGGATTGCCTAGGAAAACTGCCACCCCACCCCCCCCACTGTGTTTTAAGGGAGCTTTACTTTTCCTGTGAACACTATCTTACAATGTTGGATGTTACTATTCTTGGTGGTCTTGCTTTTGAACCACAGCCGTAAATTATCCTCTCAAAAGAAAAACCTCAGAGTCAGGGCAGAAGCTCAGTGGCAGTGTTTGCCCAGCACGCACAGGGTCCTCGCTTCAATCCCCAACACCACAAGGGAAGCCTCACACTTAAAAGCTGAAGTACGTGACCGACACTGGAGAGTAGCAGGTCCTACCTGGCCTGCTGTACACACTGCCTCGGTCTCCAGATCTGGAGAGTTCCAGTACAGGAAGCAGGTGAGGGGTACTTACGGGCCTCAGGGCAGCAGCACTTGTCTGGGCAGCAGGGACATCTGACATAGCAGCAGCAGGTGTGGGGACAGCACTGGCACCAGCAGATGCCCAGGAGGAGGAAGAGGAGGAAGCTTGCCAGGCAGATCACGACCACAAAGAGCCAGTCTGCAGAGAAAGGAGAATGGGCTCTGAGCTGGGAGGCCCGAGTAATAACAAAGACGGACAGGGATGGGCAGGGCACCCAGGCTCCACAGGGTGGTGTGGTGCCAGCTCTGGGCCAAGGGACTAGCTGCAAAGCTCCTCAGAGAACCTGCAACTACCACTTGGTTCTCTGTGCCCAAGACTAGGGCGTAGCAACAGAGGGACGCCAACCCCAGTACAGTCAGGTTAAGTCCCCACAGGAGACCTTATCCTGAGTTCTAGCAGACAAAAGCAGAGGGCAAGAGGGAGCCTGGCTGGAGCAACACAAAAGTCACCTTCAGGAAGGGAAAGCCACAGCCCATACCTGCAGCCCAGAAGAACACAGCAGGTACCAGTCACTCGAGTCCCTTGCCTACACCCCGGAACCTCTTCAACCAGCCCAGGCCACCCCAAGCCCACAGCCAGGCCACTAGATGTCACAGAATGGGGCAGGTTTAGTGGAGGTCCACAGCGAGAAGTGATTAGGGAACAGGGAAAATACTAGAAACAGAAGCAATCTATTGGCCCCCAAGAGGATCCCTACCAGGCATTCCACCCCCATACCTTCCAAGGGCCCCGCCCGAAAACCAGGTAGGAGCTCAGGGGCCTCTGAGGTCCTGCCTGGAGGGACAAAAGAGAAACAAGATTATGTTGGCCATGTCCAGCCAAAGCCACCACCCTTAAGAACGGCCAGCGTCAACAGTGGAAAACATGCCCTGAGCAGTGACAAAATGGTGACCTAGGGTGGTCCTGGCTGGAGGAATAAGCCTTCCACCCTGCCACAAGGGTCCCATCTGAAGGGTTTGGCCTCAGCCTGGCACTCCCATCTTCCACCTACACTGGTCCTGTCAGGCATGGTAGGTATACTCTAGAGACCACCAAAAACTGTTTATTATTTGGTTTGAAACAGGGTCTCACACGGTGGCTCAGGTTGGTCTTGAACTTGAAGCATTCTTGCTGCCTTCCACCTCCTAAAGTTCCAGGATCACAGGCAGGAGCCACCACTCAGGACTCGAAATGAGGAACTTTTGGCAATTTACAGCTGCTGGGGAAGTCAGTCACTTTTCTTTGGGGATGTGGCCACGGGGTAGGTCTGCCCATACTCCAGTGGGGATTGTCCTACACACCCATGAGCACAGAGCCAACAAGAACAGGACTCAGGTTATTTTTTAAAAACGGGTGAATTTGGGAGAGGAGCGTGTTGGGGGTATCTGGGACAAATTGGAAGTGGGTTGGAAGTGGGTTCTGTGCATGCATATGACCAAAACATATTATATGCTTGTATGAAATTATCAAATAAAGGTTGTGTCAAAGGTTAAATTCTGAATAGTAAAATATGAAGAAAACATTATGCTACCAAGAATATCATAATGAATTATCTCTATAGCGACATAATTGTGAAATACAATCTATATATTTTTGAAGCGCTGGAGGTTGAACCCAGGACCTCATGAATGCTAAGCATGTGCTTTACTACCTAGGTACACTCCACCCACAATAGTTTTTTCCAACATAGTAAGGGACCATGAATATGGTCCTGAGCCTGTGACCCTTGAAGGTGTGAGCTCTGTTCACAAATCGGATCGTACAGGTAAGTTTCAAGACCTAGGTGCTATGGAGGTCCTGTGTCCCACAAACATCAGGAGAGTGTACACACACACACACACACACACACACACACAGAGGAAACTATGGTTCTACACCAACACACCTCTCTCCAGAGCAATGCACTTAGCAGGAACAACAGGAGTTTAAACAAGCCTTAGCTACATAATAAACTGAAGGTTACATGAGATCCTGGCTCACAACAAATAAGAAACAAATTAAAAACCTAAAACATGTGGTCCAAGAGGCCAGAACTTGGCCTCATGACACTAGGAATACTCTCCTCTTCCTCCGAGGGCACAGCCGGGGTTTCCACAGCTCCCTGACACCCCACCACCATCACGGTGGCTAACACTGTGCAGCTGAGTTACCGTGGGATTTTAAAACCTTCCCAGTTTCAGTCAGTTGTGTGGCACCTGCTAGAAGTACCCAAGAGGGCGGAGATGTGGGAGGATTGCCACTTCAATTTAGGCTACACAGTGAGGCCCTGTTTCAAAAAAAGTTCCTAATTCAATTTTTAATAAGATAAGCAACTAGATGTAAACCACAAACACGGCACCAAACTTGTAAGATCCCGAGTAGCTCCAAGAACTACTGATGGTGCATGCCAATAAAGGCCCCTAGGTCATCAGAGGATGGATTCCACCACGTTCCCTTTGTCCTGTGGCTCGAGCCCTCTCTGGGCCTGTTTGCATCACGCACTTGCTCACATCTGAGGATGGCAACGCACAACCAAAGCTTCTCTCACATCCAGCACATGCCATGCAAGACTAAGGGAAGGCTTCTGATTGGCCCAGGCAAGGAAACCGCTTGGCCAGACTGGAGACCCTGGGGACACTACCCTGCCCCTGCCATCCGCCTTGTTTTACACAGACTCAAATTTCTACACACTGCATAAATCACACACAGCACCACCCCCAAAAGGACAGAAGACAAACTTTGTATTTGGACAAAGGATTCATGGTACACTGTAGCCCTGGGAATGTGGCAGAAAGGAGGTCCAATCTGTTAAACAGCTAGCCTTCCAAATCCAGAATACATAGAAAAATATCCAAAAGAAAATGCCCCCACTCCCTTTTAAACAGGTCTCATTATGTAGCCCAGGCTAGCTAGAAATTCACTGTGTAGCTCAGACTACCCTGAAATTCAATACACCGTAGGTTGTCCTCAAAGGGACTATGTGGCTGAAGACTGGTTCCCAAGCGCAGGGTTTCATGGGCCACCACCCTCTCAGAACACACCACCTTATCAAACATGTGCGGACTTGTTTTCTTGCTGTTATCCTCTCAGCAACAATGTAACAGCCTGCATTAAAACATACTTGCTTTATCAGACATTCTAAGTAACCTTGAGCAGTGGAAAGGTTACAGCTTCTATGTGAGTTCGCCACTGTTTTCCATAAGGGACCCAGAACCGACCCCCCACAGTCAAGGGAGGTCTCACTACCAATCAACTCTGCTACCTTTTACTTTTTTTGTTGTTTGTTTTTGAGGCAGAGTCTTTCTATTTTGTAGATCTGCCTACCCTGGAACTTGCTCTGTAGACCAGGCTGGCCTAAACCAGAGACCCACCTGCCTCCGTGTGTGTGTGTTTAAAACGAGCGGCCAGCAGATTCCCCAGTCCTCTCCACTATTACTTTGGCTCTGGCTGATTTGAAATGCCATGTAGGGAAGGGTTCTGTCTGGGGTGCAGGGCACAGAGAAGCCCAAGTGACTGGCAGTGTCGCAAAGGGGGGGGGGCAAGCAGGCGACAGGGCCGAGCACGGTAGCTGGATGACAGGGGAAACACAAGAGTGGACTAAAGGAGCAGCGGTTCCCGCTCCCCCCACTCCCCACCCCCACTCCCGCCCACCCCAGGGCCCTCTGAACCCAGGGCGACTCACCGAGGACAATGAGCTCTGCGTATGCTTCATTGTTCCCATCCAGATCCTGGGCTGAGACCACAGAGCAGTAATACACCCCACTGTCCCCCCAGGCCGTCTGCTCGAACGTCAGGTCAGCATCTGGGGCAGGAGGAGACAGTATGAAGACACCTCGGGGGGGGGGGGGGGAAAGTGTCTGTCCGTCCACCCCCCCCACCTCCCCCACACCATGGGAAGGAGCAAGCGTGCGGGGCTGCAGAAATGGCTCAGCACCCACACGAGAGCTCACAACCATCCGTGTAACTCTAGTTCTAGGGGATCCAGCACCCTCCTCCACCTCCCCAGGTACTGGGCATGCACACGGTACACATACATACATATAGGCAAAAATCAGACACATGAAATAAGTACTAAATCATTAGTTTTTGTTTGCTGGATACAGTATCTCACTCTGTAGCCCAGACTGGCCTTGAACTGGAAATCCTCCCAAACTCAGCTTCCCAAGTGCTGGAATTGCAGACACTACCCCACCCTGCTAAAATCAAACACCAAACATGGGTTATTTGAAAACATCTGGGTGCCAGGCACGGTGGCACAGGCTGCTCATCCCGCACTCAGGAGGCTGAGGCACCATTGTCTCAAGCTGAACACACCAGTTTGGGCTACAGTATGACCTTACATCTGTGGCTCAGGGGTAGAATGTTTGCCTAGCACACAGAGCCCAACTTGGATCCCCAACATTGACACGAACAAAAACAGCCCAAACCAAGCCTCGGAGGTGAACATCATTATCACCGTGGTTTTGGAGGTGAGACATGTGGTATGGAGTGATGACCTAATCCAGCCAAAGGCAGGGACAGTCTGACTCCAGTGCCTGTGCCTTCAACTCAGACACATCCTTCTTACCAAGTCTCAAAGCTGAAGTCTCACAGCCCTCATCAGACCTTGAGGCTGGGCAGGCGCCTAACTAGGAAGCCAAGCTAACTAGGCCAGATCCCAGATAGGAGATGCCCGGGCACCAAGGAGTGGGTGTGATGGGTGTGGGAGAGACATTGCCAGTTTCAAGCCCACCCCCTCCCATTCTGTCCCCACATTCCAGGTCAGTCCCAGGGCTTGGGGACGCTCTGGTCTGCCGCAGCCCCAGGCGAGGAGCCTGCTAATTACACCATTAATGAAAGTCTTTTAGCACATCCGGTTTCCTCTCTACTCCTCAGGCCCTAATTAGTTGCATCCTTTCCTCCACCTAGCAAAGCAGGACAGGGAAGCCTCTGCCCAAGTGGTAAGCATTTCTTCTAGCCAACAGAACCCCAGGGGATCATGGCTGTGGTCTTCTCAGGCATAGGCTCCCAATGACTTGCCTGCCACCTGGTCCCATGGACCAAGGACCCTGCATGACAATCTGTCCACCCCACCCATGTTAGCTGTGGCTGCCCAAATCCTGGTACCTGGCACCTACTGGGACACCAGCTACGAAAGGCTAAAGCTCCCTCAAAAGAAACCCCTTTCCAGAATCCATCTAGTCATGCCGAGCATAGTCCCCAGGCCTGCGAAGCCTTGAGCATGTTCTCTGGCCACAGGCTTTTGTCAATGTCATCCCCAAGATCTCACTGGCCTCCAGCCCATCCTTTCTGCGGATCCAGCTAGGTTCCTTCTCCTTCCTCAAGCCCCAACCTGGAGGAGCACTCTTCCTGGCCCCCCAACTCACATGGCTCCTCTGCTCACTGACTGCCCCTGACACCCTGCTCATATGCTAATTCCCACTTCTTCACCTGGGACAATAGGGCAGAAGAGTCACCTCCGATTCCATGGAGGGCTATCTCTCTCCTTAGCTTTTATTGCTTGTCCCAGCATTCCAGACACCTGGTTATCAAATAAATGCCCGATCCATTCATTCAACACTCAACATGGCCGGGGGTCTGGGTGGCACACGTCTATGATTGCCAGCACTGGGGAGGTTAAGGCAAGAGGATCGAGAGTTGGAAGCCAGCCTGGACTACATAGGGAGACAGACCACCTCAAACCCTGTCCCCCAACAAACAACAGACAACAAACTGCACTGAATGTCCCAGGAAGTGTTTAAGTACCCTTCATTATAAAGTAAAGGTTCAGTGGGGTGGTGAAGTACACACCACACACCTTTGGTCCCAGCACTGGAGAGGCAGAGGCAGGTGGATCTCTGAGTTTGAGAACAGCCTGGTCTACAAAGTGAGTTCCAAGACAGTCAAGGGTACACAGAGAAACCCTGTCTCCAAACAAACAAAACAGAAAGACAGCAAAGAAAAGAAAGCGAAGGTTCTCAGTTTGTCTAGAGAGCACCCTGCGGTTCCCTGGCCTTTCCAGGGGATTCCAAGGTCACACTTATTTTACAACACTAACATGCAATCAGCCTTAAGCTCTCAGGAACATTCAAAAGCATTTTCCACGTGATATGTAATCTCATAGCAAACTAAAGCTGCTTGGAGAACCTTGCTTCTACTGATCAAGGCCAAGAAAATGCACAGGAATAGAAAACAATGCCACTTACCTCATTTAAATAATTCTTTTTTTGTTTTGGAATTTTTTTCATAATAGGTATGTTTAGTTCTTTATTGGCTTATTTTATTTCTTCCTTCCTTTTTTGAGACTAGCTGGCTTGGAACTCACTATGCAGAGCAGGTTGGCCTCGAACTCACATTTAATTTGTTGATTATAAAAACAAAAGCTTGAGCCAGATGTGATGGTATAAATAATGTTAATTCCAGCACTTGGGAGGCTGAAGTAGGAGGATTTGTGAGTTCGGTGCCAGCCTGGGCTGCAGAGTAAAATCCTGAAGACAGACACAAACGGTCTCAGAGTTCTTCAGGATTAAGATGTTCAGAGGTTCTAGAAACTTCGTGGAGGAAAGTTGTTCTCAGTGCACTTCCAACCAGAGTTAAAACACACTGCCTATCGGATGGGGAGAAGCAGCATAAAGGACATGACCTAGGAGAGATAGAAGGTGCCAGGCGTGGAAGCGGGGGCTGTTCAGCTCTGGGAAGGCTGCCCAGGGTGACTTCTGAGGAGTGAAGACCGACTTCTGGCCATTGTTGACTGAGGTGTTATGCACAGATCCCCTCCAATGCAGACACCCATCCTTTCACAAACCCCTCAAAAACTCAGTAACTTTAGACTGTCCTAAATATTCCAGATTTTTCTTTATGGCTTTCTGGACCCATGATTTCCCACCTATGTGTCTGGGATACAACAGTGGGTGTCGGATGTTGTGAACTGGGGCACCCATGGATAATGCTCTTGGAGATACCATGAGGGGACCTTGAGTCCATGGGATTGGCTGGTGGGGAGGCCCACTGGCTGTGGTGCCTACTCGACTGTTCTGTCTCCCATGGGTCTACGGATTTGCTCGCTTTTCCCTGACCCATGCACTCTACAGCAGGTCCTGCCCAAAGATGAAGGAGTGAGAAGGAACCCCGCCGCAGGAAATGATTACGTAGGCCAGACATTAAACCAAGGGCCTCCAAGGCCAGACCCGGGCCTCGCTCTATTGTATCTGGCCCATCCGATGTTTTCAGAACCCATGAACAGTGAGGCTTTCCGGCTTCTTTTGATCACTCCTGAGGCCTGGGCCCACCTCCTTCCTGTGGGGCACACCCTGTTCCTGGTCCCTGCTGGCCCCCAAGATCACAGGGGCTGGGCCCTGATTCCACGTGTGAGGTGAGAGACCAAGGCTCCAGTGGGAACAGAGGCTGGGCTCTTCCATGGCTACGTCCTGACTCCTTATTTACACGCGGCAGAGGGGAGCCTCAGGATTTCAGAGGTCCTCAGGGTCCTATTCAGTGCTGCTCGGAATGGGGGACATGGCTCCAAGCAGCCTGAAGAGGCTAACACGAGGGCCTGTGATAAAACACCCCACATCTCCCGAAGCAGGCGGAGTGGAAGAGGGGTACTGGGGGATGGACACTGATTTCTTCCATCACTGTTTGCTTTTGCAGTTCCTGGGGACCTATGTCCTTACCCACACTAGACGGGCGCCGCACCACCGGCTGCATTCCAGCCCTTTTGACTGTCTTAACTTTTGGAGACAAGGGTTCACTGAGTGGCCCAGCTGGTCTTGAGCTTCTGCTCCCCTGCCTCAGCCGGAGTAGCTGGGGACAGGCAGGCTACACTTAACTTTCACTCTTAAAAATTAGGAGGGTGGGTGAGCCTAGGGATGCCACCGAGAGGCCCACGTCTCTTTATCCTCAAAGCTGAAGAGGAAGGAAACTCCCATGGCTACTTGGACTTTTGAAAAGGATGGCCACTTACCTACTACTGTTGAAATAAGCCAGCTAGAGACACCCAGTCTTTGAGGTCCCTGGGTCGTGAGGGTCCCCCGGGATGTATCCTGATGGACATTCTTGAGTTTTTCATCCCTCAGAGACCCAGGTCCAACCAGCCTTCTGTATTTGTGGTGTCCTGATCACTGTTGGGCAATTAGGCCCAGTGGGAGCCCCCAAGGACTCAATCTCTCCCCAACTTCAAGGGCAGCTGGAGGCTTAGGTGAGTTTCCATGGCCATTCAAGGCAATTCCTTAGGATCTGATTCCCTGGGACCCCACCTTTGGGCCTATATATGGAGAGGGCATACTCTACAGCCTGGTTTCCAGGGATCTGCAAAGACTCACCCCACCTCCTGTGCTCCCACACAGCATGGATGGACACGTCCATTACCTGGGAGCCTGCACCCCTGGCCCCTGCCATCCCTGTGTCCTTCCTCTGCCCTTTGGGTTCTTCAGATCACACTGGCAAGATGGCACATCCAAGACATTCAACAGACACAACCAAATGCTTTTTTCTTTGTACCTTGTAAAACTATCTGAAATCTCCCACACTTAAAAAAAAAAGCCGGGAGGTGGTGGCGCACGCCTTTAATCCCAGCACTCAGGAGGCAGAGGCAGGCGGATCTCTGTGAGTTCGAGGCCAGCCTGGGCTACAGAG
>CABHPQ010157108.1:0-42820 GCA_902168405.1 Peromyscus aztecus | reverse complement strand
TCTCTCTCTCTCTCTCTCTCTCTCTCTCTCTCTCTCTCCTTCCTTCCTTCCTTCCTTCCTTCCTTCCTTCCTTCCTTCCTTTATTGTAGGAAAATGGGTGGAACTTGGGGAATCATCATATTAAATTAAATAATACCAGAACTCTGTTGGGTGTGGTAGAGGCAAATCGGGTGTCATTATCTTCTGCTATACCCTTCTAGCCTCTTCGGACACTTTAAAAAAATATTGGTGAGTTTAAAATTGTATGTGGATCTGTTTTTATTCAGCTTCTTTCTCTCCCTCCATTCAGGCCCAACCTTACGATAGGAACAACACCCCTCTTAGACCAGACTTTTCCTTTTCTCTCTTTTCCCCTCTTAGACCCCTCTTTCTCCTTTGCAGAACTCTTAGCTAGATCATGAATCAAAAGTTAACATCTAGCTGGATGGTGCATACCTTTAATCCAAGCACTTGGGAGGCAGAGGTAGGTGGATCTCTGAGTTTGAGGACAGCTTGGTTTATAAAGCTAATTCCAGGACAGCCAAGGCTACACAAAGAAATGCTGTCTTGAAAAACCCCCAAACAAACAAATAAAAAAACAGAAAACAAAAACCAAAATCAACCAACAGACAAACAAAATTAATGTCTAAGATGTAGGAGAGCAGGCAGAAATCTCAACTTTGTTTACTCTAAAATCTAGTCTTTGAACAATTCTTTCAGAAAAGGTCTATGGTAGTAAATTCTGTTCTCTTGAATACCTGGAAATGTTTCATACCTGCTGGGTTAGGTCTAAAGTTTTAGATTAATTTTCTGTCAGAACTCTGAGGCTTTCATTCTTTTGTGACTTTTTCCCCCCCTCAAGACAGGGTTTCTCTGTGTAGCCTTGGCTGTCCCAAACTTGCTCTGTAGACTAGGCTGGCCTCGAACTCACAGACATCAGCCTGCTTCTGCCTTCAGAGTGCTGGGATTAAAGGCATGTGCCAGCACTGCCAGCTATGAACTCTTTCTTATATTTAAGAGGTTGGGCCTGGAAAGATGACTCAGCAATTAAGAGTGCTTACTGCTCTTGCAGAGGAGTTCAGATGCCAGTACCCATGTTGCAGAGCTTACAACAACCTGTCACTCCTTCTCTAAGGGATCCCATGTCCTCTTCCGGTGGACACCTCCCCCATGGAGAGGGAGTAGATTAGAGGGAGAGGAAGAGGTTAACCAAAGTTTGATGCGTGACTTTCTCCCTCTCTTGTGTAAATATATTTTCTTCTCTTCTAAAAACGTCTTTAGGCTCCTGCCTAGCTTTTGTTGTGTGAAATAATCAGAGGGTAGTTCCAGTGTTGGCAGTATTTTCAGCTACTGTACTTGTTTAGGTTTGGAAGTTTTTCTTAGTGTGCTCCATTTTCCTATCTTTTAAAAATATGTGCATGTGTAGGTGTGCATGCAGATGCATGTGCCAGGGTCCAAGATTCTGGTCAGGTGTGTTCTTTGATTGTTTTCGATGTACATACTGAGGCAGGGTCTCTAACTTAGGTCTAGAGCTTATTGATAAGGCTGACCTAACCAGTCAGCTTGCCCTGCTGATCCCTTGTCTTACATTCTGAGTCCTGGCGAATGCTTAAACCACTGGTCCAGCTCTCGAGCCCTCATTTCATTGTTTTATTTATAAATTTCCGATTTCTATTGGCTTGGCAGTCTGGTCATCTCTACGTTTACCCTTTCTTCCCATTTTCTATTTTGCTTTCTGGAATTCCCTTGATTATGGCACACCAAAGTCTAATTGATATCAGTTAACTTTTCTGTGTGCTTAGTACTCCATATACACATTAGTTATGCCTCAAAAAAAAATCTGTGTTGCAGGTTTTTAATGAAGATTATCCACATATTTCTAGTATTCACAGTATTATTTATTTTGAAAGTCTGCCCTTGCCCCTGTCTGTGTGTGTGTGTGTGTGTGTGTGTGTGTGTGTGTGTGTGTGTGCAAAAGTGCCTGTGGAGGCCCTGGAACTGGAGTTATAGGTGGTTGTGATCTGCCAGATGTGGGTGCTGGAAATGGAACTCAGACCCTTTACAACAGCAGTACCTGTTCTTAACCACTGAATCTCTCTAGCCCTGAAGTGTTATTTGTATGCTAGGATGACTGTTTGTTGCTGTTGGTGACTTCTGGGTTCGTTGTTTTGCTTCTGAAAGACTTCCATATTTCCTCTGCTATTGGTGTCCTTCTCTTACCTGTGTTTTGCTTCCCTAGCCTGCTTTCTTTCTAGAGAAAGCACTGTTTTAGTTCCCACTTGCCTACTCCACAGTGATTTTCCTTTACTCAGAACTGTCAATCATCTTGCTTTAATTCAGAGAAAAAAACATAAGCAAAGCATGTGTTATTTCTTGCTCTTCTGCACCTATGTGCTAGCATGCCGGACAGCTGCTTGTGAGTGTGCCCTTAGTGGTCCCTGGGAGAGCAAGGCAGACGGCAAAGATTATCTTAAAGTGAGAAATGTATTTCAGGTGGCTGACTGTGTTACTGAGCTCTCTTGGATGCAGAAGGCTTTCCTTATAACCCAGGACCAACAGATTTGTTACATATTTCAGACTACAATTAATAATGTATACAACCAAGACTCTGATGTTTTAAATTCTATACTTTTTACATCAAACTAAGACTGGCAGTAGAATGTTTTGAGTACATATTTAATTTACAGGCTATAGATTCAAAAGAATCAGAAGGAATGGTTGGCAAGAGAAGGAATGGATGGAATGGAGATTGTCATGGTAGAGCCCTTGCTTGCCTAGCGGGCTTCAATACCCAGACGGCTCAGTGATTACATTGTGCTAAGCCTGCTTGTTCTATTTTTTAAAGTAACCCTGTGTCCCATCGTATCAGTGGAGAAGAGCAGTGTTCACCAGTCCTTTCATTCTAGACCTCATGTTTCTTGTCTGTTGCTATAACCTGTGATGCTGCCGTGATTCCTGTGTCTTTGTTTGTAGGTGTCACATGTTTGTGTCATGTTGCATATGTGTAACTAGATCTTTGGAGTACATACATACCTGGACGTGTAATAACTGGGTTAAATGTATGTAAATTTATAATTTTACTAGATGTGTTGCTTTCTGTAGAGAGCGTATTAATTTATACTCCTATCAGCAATGTATGAGCTTGTTAGTTTCCCCAGAGTCTGGCCAGCATACCACATTATGAGCCTTTTGATCTTTACTAATCTGATGAATGAAAAATGGTATCTTAGTGTCTTTTAATTTGCATTTCTCATAAGAAGCATTGTACTTCCTTTTCTGTGACCTATTCATAGCCTTTTATTATTGTTTTATTGGATGGTGGTTACTAATTTGTAGGTACTCTCCCAGGGACATTTGCTCTCCATGAGACACTTGTCACTCTTCATTGTATTTACTCTATTTATGGTTGATTTTGCTGTGAAGAAAGTCACTGTTTTTTACATGGTTGGTTTTTTTAATCAGTTTTCTTTTTTCTTTTTTACTGTAGGTGACGGTGGTCACCCTAGTTTTGTTCCTGATATTATTCTAATGCTTTCATTTTCTTACATTTAAATCAGTTACGTGGAACTCACTCTGATTTGCAGGTGATGGATGGACCTGCTGTCATTTCCCCAGATGACTAATCATCTTTCCTGATACCATTTATTGGGTAATCTGTCTTTTCTCCTCTAATGTGAAATGCCATAATTATCATACACAGAATTCCTAAGTGTATTTGTATTCTTTCATCTTCCAGAGCTGCTAGTTTATATGGAAATGTTTAGTCTCTCAGAAGAGGAGGAACTAGTTCAGAAGCACCCCACACTCATCTCAGGAGATTCAGTAGTTAAGACCGGCTTGCTTTTTCCTTCCCTGTTATTTCCATCTTCCTGCAGGATGGTCCTGAACTCCATCTTTCTGGTTCCTCGGGAAGGCTGGGATTACAGACCTGTTCTACCACACCTGGCTCTTTGTCATTCATATTTGTGTTGAAGAATTTGTGTGTATGTGTATGATATATGTGCATGTGTGGGAGTGTGGGCTCATGTATGCTATGGTATGTGTGGTGCCAGTCCTCGTCTCCCTCTTGTTCGTCTTGTTTGTATAGGCCAGGCTGGCTGGCCCATGAGTGCACAGAGATTCTCCTGTCTCCACCTCCTGCTTTGCCATAGGTTCCCTGGGACTGCAGTGTGCGCTCCTCCATCTGGCTGTATGGGTTTCTGAGGATTCAAACTTGGCCTCAAGTACTTTATCTGTTGAGCCTTTTGTTGAAAGTTTTAAAGTAATTGTGGATGTTGTACCATTAGTCACTCTCATTCTTAGAGATGTTTTAAAATACATGGACATTTTAAATGATAACTTAAATATTAGGCTTATTGATCCAGATGAAAGAGTAAAGTCCATTGGAACTAACATTTGGAATGCCTTCCTCTAGAAGGCAGCTGTTTCAGAAGAGGATACTGTACTAGCCATTTAACTGTTTAGTGCTGTGTGGCAGGAAGCTTTCCTCTGAATTCATGTTAGGGGAGACCTCTTTGTAGACTTGTATTGAACTTGTTAGTGTCCAGGTGTGAAGGTAATTTTCACCATGGCCATGTAGGGAGAAGTCATGTGTAGCTGCATGAATGGTAAAATTGTGAGTGATGCCTAAGTATAAGGGAAAATAGTACAGAAACTTGTTTAGATGTAACTTAATCTACCTTTGAGTGTAGAGAAGGCTAAGTTGAAATCAGTAATATTTTGATCAAATTTCTGATTGCTTTCTTAGGTATTGGGCTATCAGGGAATGTGATCTAAATACAGTACTGAACTTATTAGGGCCTTGTTTCAGTTATTATTAATTTCCTAAGAGGAAATATATTGCTACAGGTACTTCATATCAGTATAAGTTGCAGTTGAAATTGTGTTGGTAACTTAGGGTCCATGGCTAATATGTTTCTGTTCTGTGAGCTTCTCTCCTAGTGTTTGGTGCTGCTAGTACTTAGTGTTAATGCAGAGATCCTCCGATTTGTATTGCAGAGGCAGCTATAGAGTGGATTGCACAATTTCTTTAATTAGGAAAATCTTTTGAGGATACAAGATTTCAGTTAAATAGTAGAACAAATGTTTGAGCTCTGTTATACATGGTGACAGTAGTTAACTTACTGTATCAACATCATCATCATCTGAGACAGGGTTTCATAATGTAGCCTTGGATAACCTTGAATTTGTGTAGACAAGATCTCGCAGAGATCTGCCTGCCTCTGCTTCCTGAGTGCTGCATAACGTTCTTTAAAAAATATTTTAATTCTTTGAGAATTTGCAAATATATTTTGATTATATTCATCTATCCAACTCCTTCTAGATCCACCCTCTCTACCTCTCACTTCATACCTACCTAACTTTGAGTTTTCTTCCTTTTTTTGAACCCACAGTTCCTGTTGCCTAACTATGTAGCCTTCCTTGGAGTGTGGTCCACCTATCAGGGGTTACACCATGAAGAAAACTCCCCCTTTCCCAGTAGCTCTCCATTGCCAATGGCTCCTCAGCTAATAGTGGGATTTTGTGCCAACCCCCTGGTCCCTCCTTCAGTTTGGTCTGACTTGAGCTGGTGTAGGTTTGTGCATGCTGTCACAATTGCTGTGGGTCCATATGTGCAACTGCCCTGTTGTGTCCATGAAGTCATCCATCCTCTACCTCTGACTCTTCCAATCTTCTTGTCCCTTCTTCCAAGAAGATCACTGGGTCTTGGGGTGGGGGAGTATGATATGTATACCTCATTTCAGGCTGAGCCCTCTACAGGGCCTTATTTTCATTGTATTGACTAGTTGAGATTCTGTGTTAACTGCCATCTACTACAAGAAGAGGCATCTCTGATGAAGGTTGAGAGATTTGCTGACCTATGAGTATAGCAACATACTATGTTCTTAAAGCAAGAGAAGGGATGTAAAAAGAATGAATGTACAAGTGTTCTCACTCCAAAAATGATAGCTGATAACCATGTGTGGTAAAATATATGCCAGTTAGCTATATTAAGGCAATCCACAACACCCTCCCCCCCAACACTGCTTCCAAATGTTGTATGTGATGAATAATTCTAAAAATGTAATAGAATGCGAAGACCCTCTTGCTGAGTAGCCCTGCTTTTAGATGTGTTCCTCCAATGAGTTGGAATAATGTGAAGTAAATGCAGATTTGGGTTATCGTTTTTAAAACTTGTTTATCAACTCAGATTAATATGTTTTCCTTCTTTAACAAATCTGTAATCCTTTGATTTTTTTTCTCCCCTTGTCTGGGAGTTTTTGTGTCTTATTAGAATCTATTTGAGTCTGCTGAGGTGCATAAGTTCTCAAATGGTTGGGTTTGTGAGAGTTCCTCATTCCTAAAGATGTGAAAAGGGACTTATTTCTAGAGAACATTGTCGTTTTTATTATTTTTTTCATTATTACATTGTGTGTGTGTGTGCACATATGGTAGGTGCATATATCCTGGCACATGTGTGGAGGTCAGAAGACAACTTGTGGAAATCAGCTGTCTCCTCTGTGACTGTGTAGATCCTGGGGACTGAACTCAGGTCATTAGCTTTGGAGACAAGTGCCTTTACTCACTGAGCCATCTTGCCAACATCTCATTAGTTTTTTTTTTTTTTTTTTTTTTTTTTTTTACCACCTAATTGTTTGATTAAAGTTTTTTTGTGTTGTTTTACAGCTTTTAAATATCCCCCTAATCTACTCCTTTCTCATGTTTGGAATCACACCTAGGTCACTGTACATGCCAGGCAAGTGTTTACCATTGAGCCATACCGGAGCCCAGCAGGCCTCTTAATTTTTGTCTGCAACAGACTTGTAAAGGTTTTAGCACTGTCACATTAATTAATATTATAATTGGAAGCTACTAACATCTCCCTCTTTTGATTAGAATAAAATGTGCAAACCTTCTTTTCTCTTGCAATATAGGCAAATTATTTGTGCAAGTAAACTCTTTTTCCATGTTTAGGACAGAATTCTCAGTTTCCTTCTGGTAGCATCTCACCCTTATTATTAGTTCATGTCATAGATAAAAGTAATGTTTAGGGTCTAGATCTTGTTTTCCACATTTATAAAATTATAGCTTGCATTTGAAAAAACAATTTCAATCATTTGGAGAGAGAGGATAGCTTTGGATAGCAGTCCAGGCAATGTATGGGTAACAAGAGATTTAAAAGATGCCCTGATTTTATGAATTTTATTTATTTACTTATTTATATTTATATATAATGGGTGTTTTGCTTGCACATATGTATGTGTATCATGTATATGCCTGGTACCCATGGAGGCCAGAAGAGGGTGTTGGATCACCTGGTACTGAAGTTACATATGGTTGTGAGCTGTCATGTAGGTTCTGGGAATTGAACATGAGTCTTCTGCAAGAGCAGCCTGTGCTCTTAACTGCTGCATTATCACTCCAGCTCATTGTTTTTATACATTTAACATTTTTTTAGAGCTACTGAATTTAGAATTGCTGAAATGGTATTTTTTTCCCTAGTTCCTTAAAGAATCCTAAAGAATCGAAACATCTGTACCCTGTAGGCTTTTCTGGCGTGCTGGCTCAGTCCTGGCTGCCGTTTGCCTTCATTGTTCTGGCCATGGGAGATTTCCCAGCTTCATTATTTGCATTTCCCACCCAAGTCCCTAGTCAGCTCTTTTTTCAGGAGAAACTGTTGCCTTTCATTGGAGAATTGTAGCAGAAACCAAGTACTGGGTGTTAGACATACTAGATAGTGGATCACGGCAGAGCAAGGACATGTGTACACACATATGTATACACATTTCTGTACTAATATGATCTTGGATTAGGTATAGCTTGTACTACCTAAGTATCTTCTGTCAATATGTAAAAGCTTTCTGGCAGCTCTTTTCTAGCCATAGCAGATCCCTTTTCTGCTCTTTCATCTAGGACCCAGATTTAGGTGGGGTCTGTTCACCCTCCCTTATGTTCATTCCTGATTTTTTTAAGTCTTTTTTGGATTGTCTGATTTACATAGGTCTTCTTCTCTGACTCAAATAAGGTGTTCATGGGTAGTTGTTTTTTTAACTCATATATTTGAAATTGCATTTTTTTAAAAAAAATAAATGATGTTTGTATCCTATTGATTGAGGAATTCCTGTTTGTTTTGTTTTTTGATGGCCAGTGTAGACAAAGGGGAAGGGGATGGCACTGGATTGGTTATAGAAGTACTTTGTTGTTTGTTTTGTTTATTCGCCTTCCAGATAATACTTTTAAAAGTTTGTGGAGTTTGAGCCTATTCTCTACCTAGACAACTTGTGACTTTTTTGGTGGTGATTTTATTTCTCTGTTTAGTTTATTGGGTTTTGGGAAAGACAGAATTTATGATTTTATATTCTGCCATTTTATACTTTGGGACTTGGAAAAAAAATCCATCCAAAACCCTTTCTACTCTTATCTGCTGCCTCTCCAGATTTATTATGTCTATTTAAATATAGTCATAGTGTCTGATTGTTATCTGAGCTGTCATCCAGCACAGCTCTCTTACTTTATAGATGAAGCAACTTAATTGGCTGTTACTTGCATTAGAAGTGATTTTTATAATTTTGTTCAAACAAAAAAGAAACCACTTAGTTGCCTTTGCCAGCCTTTTTCATTAAGATGTTTTTGTGCCTTACATGTTCAGGGTGACTAATTGTATTGTTTTTATATGGGTTTCTAGGGCAAGAAAGAATGTATATTAATTGTGTTTTGTTGGTTGGTAAGGTAATGAAATATAAATCTTTGCAGGGCAAAGCAAGCATTACTTCTCATTAAACAGATTGTTCTGGTCAAATTTGGTTGTTACAGAAAGCCCATTCAGTTTTAATAAAAGTACAAAAATAGTTGCATCCAGGTGTGGTGGCATATACCTTTAAAATCCAGCACTCGGGAGGCAGATGCAGGAAGGTCTCTATGAGTTTGAGGTCAGCCTGGTTTATATAGTGAGTTTCAGGGCAGCTGGGTCTATATAGAGGGACCCCGTTGTCAAGTGTTCTGTGTTGCCTGAGTCGGTTGAAGAAAGAGGTTACTTCAAGATGAAATTTTAAGGCCTGTGTGCAGCAGGAAGGTCCAGCCTCTGATGAACTGAACCCCGAACAGCTGTACAAAGACATATTTATTGATTTTACACAAAGTTGTTTTTTGGGTAAAGTATTTCCTTATACCACGGTTCCTTATCAAACCTATATGTCTGTCCAAAGGAAAGCATCATCATGACTTTAGTCCTTTACTGTGTACTGTTGCAGTACCCAATAATCCAGGAGCCTTAGGTGTGTTAGAGGTGTCTTGTGACCAAAATCATGTGAAGGCTACGACACCCCTTCAGAAAAAAAGTTTTACAAATCATGGAAGACAATCACTGTTTTCCACAAAGATTCTTTACTGTTTTCCACAATGATTCTTCAAGGTCAAAGTACTTCTAGAAAACAACTGTTCACTCTAATGTTTACCCTGGATACAGTGAAAACTATTCATTCTAATGTCTACCCCAGATACAGTGACTCTGCTAAATTCCTACAGCACCATGTCTCAAAAAACAAGGGGAAAAAACCCTACAAAATCAAAAATAGTTTCACATTTCAGTGAAATATACATTCTTGTTTGAAAAGAAGAAATATACATCCTTATTTGAAAAATCTTGGGATGAGCAGTATGTAAGTATTTAAGCCAAGTCTGTGCATTGATCCATTTGGGCATCAGGATATGGCATCATGACACAGTATTCCAGTTTAGGATTGTCTTATCAAACTTCATTCAGTGTGCAAAAGATCTTTTACAGTACACTTTTCTAATTCAGTGGCAAAAGGAAACTGCTGTGTTGTAGTCTTGCCTTGTGAAAATAAAATCCTGGGTTACAGTTTACTGAAGGATATAGTAATTAAAAATATTTGTCCGTTGGAAGTGCTTGCTTTGTGTGTTAAAGTCAATCGAGGTGGGGTGGGTAGTTACTAGTGGAAGAGTCAGTGGTTTCTATACCATTGTATTAGTTACGTACTGATATTTTGATAAAGTACATGACCAAAAGCAACTTGTGGAAGAGTTTATTTTGGCTTATGGTGCCAGAGGAGTCCATTATGGCAGGGAGTAGGTATGGTGGTAGGAGTAGGAAGCTGAAGTGTTCTATCCTCGTCCCCAAATAGGAAACAGGAAGTAAGGCCAGGCTGTACACTCTCAGAGCTTGCTGCCAGTACTGTTACACAGAGAAACCTTGTCTCAAAAAAACCAAAAAGTCAAAAATAAAAAACAAAAAACAAACAAACAAAAAAGTGATAATTAAGCTTGCAGAGCCGGGAGCCAGACTGCTGTGTTCCACCATTTGGTCAGGTGGAACCTTAGCCAAGCCACTTACACTCAGGCTCTTCATGTGTGAGTGGAATTCCACATAGAAGATTGTCCAAAGTGTGGGATGAATGTTCACCCAGGAGCACACAAGCATGCTCAGGAAGTAGGTGCTGTTTACACTGTCCTGCTCTTAAGGAGCACTGGTTATTATTCTTCCTGTACTTCCTTTAAAGAAGGGTAAGCCTTTGCTAGGAAGCCATTTTGGAGACACACACACACACACACACACACACACACACACACACACACTCATTTAAATATTACAGAACTTGGCTGAATTCATTACCCAATTCAGTGGGCTGCTTTTTCAAGTTCTAAGTCTTTGGGCCTTGGTAGTTTGTGGTGACAATGAGGGAGAATGGAAATGGGAGGGCTGGCTCTATCATTTGGCTATCAGCTGATGGAAATGTTATGAGCTGAGAGCTCTGGAAACATTACCTCTTTCCAGCCCAGCACGTGTGGAAGTGCATTTGATTTCAGTGTTTTCTTTCTTATTTGCTGCAGATGCTTCTTACTGTCTTTGATTCTGTCCTGGGAGTCCAGACCGAAAGTCCTGCTTTGCTATAACTGGGTACCTGCTTCTCCCCACCTTAGTACGTTCTTCATAACCCACCTCCCACTGGATCCTCCTACACCCCTGTGACAGTGCTTAGCCTGCTCACTGATCAGAGGCCCAGAATGAACAGAAAATGGCCCATTTCCATAAACAAAGGGAGTAGTGGGGGAAAACTGAGAATTGGATTTTGAGAAGCATTTCAAATAACATAGATTGTAGTACTTAAATTTTTTTTGCAGGCTTCTGTATTGAATTCTGCATAGCATTAAATTTCCACAGAATGTGTGGAAGCCCAAGTTTGTTTATTTACTTATCCCACCAACAGCTGATACTAGAGTGGGCTATGCAGTAGCAATGGCCCCTACAATAATTATTTTGTCCAAACAAAATTCTACCTCTAACGTTTTTATGCTTTTTGGCACAGGTCATGATTATGCTTTATCAAAGATACCCCCTCTTTACCCATTTTTCTCAGTACTAACACTGTTTCTCAGAGTGACAGCACACCTGCTTCAAAACACAGTATTTGTCTTTGCTTGCAATAAGATAAAGCTCTGAAACATGGCAGACAGAAATATTACAGAAAAGTAAGTTCCTAGGGAAAATGATTCTGTTTCCCCTGAAGAATCAGCTTCCTGTGAGAGTGCCATCAGTGAGCCAGGTGTGTTCTTGTAGCTGTAACCCTACAGATGCTGTTCTGTGTCAGCTGCTGGCTTTGAGTGCATCGGGAACCCTTGCGTTGTTTACCAGGATTCTGTTATCTACCGAATATGAGAACAATTTATTGATGGAGTCAGGTGAAGTACTATATTGCTCTGCATATGTTTTTCTCTTTTCTGTGCTGCTTTATTGAGTAAGGATCTCAGTAGTGTGTGTTAGTCTACACTGATTCCCATAGTGCTCACTCATGAAATGCCTGTTCACTAAGTTCATTGAAAGGTTTGAATATCTTTTGTGACTTATGACAGATCTTTGAAAACTTGGAGTTTCAGATGAGTCAAGTTATGTGGGTTGTTTATAAAAAGTCAATATTTTGCTTTAAGGCTCAGTTTAATAAGCATTTGTTCTGTTTGGCTTAAATGTGTTCTGTGTATTTCAACTCACTTAAGTGATTTGTAATATTTATGTCTGTTTTCCCTATGGGGTTAAGTACAAGTAAGGTATTTCTAATCAATGAATTACTTCTGGATAGAGTTCTACACAGATTTTGTTGTAATAAAGATGCCCAAGTACTGTCTTTAAAAAATGTGGACTGTTACATAAAAAAGTTTACCTTCTATAAGTCTGTAATTAGGAGGCTTAGAGAAGCACTCTTGACCAGTTATAGCACCTTGGTCTTTCTTTCTGGTTTAGGCTTACAAACAGTGTTCTATGCATTGCTTTCACTGATGTGTCTACCACTTCCACACTCAGAGGTCTGACCTAGAATTGGTTTCCTATGAGACAGTTTGCTAAAGAGGGTGGTGTGGGCTTAGAGATATCAACGGGTAATTTTTTTCTACTTCTACTTTACAGTTACTTTATTTCTAACATCGTTTTTATTGTAAAATTGATTTCCTGCACTCACTGAGTCTTACTCTGATTTTGGCTGATGCCTCTGATGGGTGGAGTCTAGCTTCATTGCCTTCTAAACGGTGGTAGGTAGTATTAGGACACCGTGTTCTTACTGGTTGCTGTGAGAAAGAAAGTACCTGATTGCTTAAGCAGCTTAAGGGAGGAAGCGTTTATCTTGGCTCACAGTTGCAGAGGAAACAGTCCTTCTGTGGTGGCAGGAGGGTGAGGTAGAGCCACCTTCACACACAGTCAGGAGCAGAGAAGGACAAATGCTGGCTCAGCTACTTTCTCCTCCTCAGTTCAGTCGCAGACCCCAATCCATGGGATGTTGCTACCCACTTCAAGGTCAGTCTTTCCTCCTCAGTTAACCCTTTCTGAAAACAGCCTCACAGACACACCCGGAGGTGTGCTCCCATGCTGATTCTAAATCCAGTCAAGGTGACAAGAAGATTACGCTTCAGAGATCATGTCCTACCTGTCTCTTATGCAAGTAACCTTTCCTGTTAGGAAGCAAAATGGCTGGAAGCAGGAACAGGATCCAGCACTTTGAAGAGCACTTAACTCATTCTTAGGTGCTCAGATGGAAAGATGAAAATGTTTTTATTCTTTGTGGCTGGAGAGGTGGGTCATCAGTTAAGAGCACTTGTTGCTCTTCTAGAGGATCCAAGTTTGATTCCTAGCACCTACATGAAGCTCATAACCCCCTGAAACTCCAGCTGCTGGCAATCTGACACCCGCTGCTAGCCCCTGTACATGGATGTATGAATGTGACATACACTCATACTGACACACACACATACATACAAAGAAGTCTTTACAAAAGAACATGGTTTATTGTATTTTAAAATTTTTTTTCTTTTCTTTTCTTTCTTTGTGTTGTTTTTTTGAGACAGGGTTTCTCTATGTAGCCCTGGATGTTCTGGAACTCACTCTGTAGACCAGGCTGGCCTCAAACTCAGAGACCTGGCAGCCTCTGCCTTCTGAGTGCTGGGATTAAATGTGTGTGCCACTACCCCCTGCTCAAGAGGTTTGAAATTTTTTTATATGTATAAATGTTTTGCCTGCATGTATGCATATGCATTACGTGTGTGCCTGGTGCTCACAGAGGCCAGAATAGGGCATCAACTCTTCTGTAAATGCCATGTGGATACTGGGAACCAAACCCGAGTTCTCTGTAAGAGCAGTGAGTGCTCTTAACCACTGAGTCATCTCTCTAGCCCCTGTGGTTTTAGTCTTTGATTTATTGACTTCCTTCTGCCTTAGCCATGTACATAGGTACATTCCCAATAGGCCAGATTATATGAAGGACATGTTCTGACATTGAAAGATAACTTAAGGTGTCTTTGAAAAGAAGGTAAATCAGAACACAAGAGCTTGAAAGCAGAGTTACCATAGAAAAGACTCTAAAACCAATGGAAGATAACCTTGGAAACGTAAGGAATGCTGCAGGAAGCTGAAGGAGAACTGCCCTGTGCCATACATGACTTAACAAACACTCTTTGTGCCCCTTTCCTGCTCTGTCCTCTTGTTTAAGTGTGGAGAGCTGTAGAGTGTTTCTCCAGCCAGGCTTGGTGGTCAAGAGGTGACTGGTTTGTTTGTGAGAATGACTGGAATTGGTGCTGTGTTTGTGTGTGTCGGCATATGTACATATATGTGTGCCCATGTATGGAAGGTTGGAGGACAACCTCTGGTTGTCATTAGGAATGCCATCCTCCCACTTTGAGGCAATCAATGCTTTCTTTTGCCTGAAGCTCACCAATTCATTCAAAATTGCTGGCCAGCTAGCATAGGTACCCTCCTGTCTCTGCCTCCCAGTCCTGAGATTACAAATGCATTCTACCATGCCTAGCACTTTTACATGGATACTGCAGATAGAACTCAGTTCTTTAAGCTTGCATGCCAAGTACTTCTTTACTAGTGGACCATCCCCCAACTCTGAATTGCTATATTCTTAGTCAGCTCCATGCTCTTCACGTTTTACTTCTTTCTGCCTTTTCATGAAAAGCAGAGGTCATTTGTAACATTCTAAATATAGGATTTATTTTCCTTAAGTAAAACCCCCAAACTATAATCCACTGACTAAATGTGAAAAGCCTGGTTGATTTAGACATTATAAGAGAAACAAAAACAAAAATAAGCCCCCTGTACTTTCGAGTAATGAGAATCAGCGTCACTGTAGCTAACCCTAGTTAGGAGATAGACTCCGTGTGCCTTAGTTCAGCTTGAAGCACCAACAGCCCGCCCTACCCCATTTTTCAGTTTCCAGTTTAGGGGACCTTTTTGCAAGTCACAACATCTCTTTCTGTTCCTGTTTCCTCATCAGCACAATGGGGATTAAAAATGCTTGCCTGGTGGTAGGTTGTAGAGCTCAGATGAGATAATGTATTTGAATATGCTTTGCAAATGGTAAAATGGTATGCAAATGTGGTTATTTAGTTCTAATTTATTACTTAGTCAAAGTTGAAATATATAGGTAATCAAGTTAAGCATTTTAATTGCATTGTGACTTCTAGGCCAGTTCCCTTTGACTCAGAGTGCAGAGAAGAGGTGGGCCTAAGTTTTGCTTTTCCCTTCCACTTGAAGCCCATTGTTCTGTCAACGTTACTCAACAAAGCAAACACTCCTGTTTGGAAGTTCTGCACACCCATTATGCTTCTGTTGCACAGTTCAAGTTTCTTGATGACTTTTATCCAGGGAGGAAAATAGTCCTCCCCACCCCAGGTTTTGCTGTTTTTTTTCTGACTTCTTTCAGGCATCTCCAGTTGCTGTGGCTTAGTCCTGCTTTTGTCTGCCACAGGGCAGGGGTGGGGGGGGGGGCTGGGAGACAACAGACCTTCTTATTCTCTGACTTGCCCTTCCTGCAGCTTCCTTCCCTCTTGGAATCACCTTTTTTATTAGCCTAATAGACTAGAAATCTTTGGCCTCTTCCTCTTCTCATAGAGCATATCTAGTTAGTTAACTATCTTCTTTTATCTTTTGCAAGTATCTTTCCCATTTGAGTCTCAGTTTCTCCATAATTAACAGCACATTCCATCACTTATTTTCTTATCTCTTAACTATTGAAACAGCCCTTTACTTTTCAAGGCAGAATTTGAACCCTTGCTTGCTAGGTCCCTCCCACACTGGCTTTGGGAGAGTCAGACTACACAGAACATATGTCCAGAGATTTGTAGAAACCTCTAGATACAGAGCTCAGGCCTGGGGAAGAAGATTCACCTGCCAGGCCCAGACTCATGGCCAGATGCTTCAGCATCTAGGAAGACCTGATTACTATAACATGAATTGTGTTCATGTAAATGTGGGTACCCTTTACATTTTGGTGGGATTCCTGTTAATCTGTTTTTAAAACAGTCTCCTTTTACTTTTGCTCTAAGTATCCACGTGCATAAACTTTTGTTACATTCCTTAAATGGAAACAGGATTTTTTTGTGTGTGTTCCTTTAGTAAGTTTAATTTCTTTGTAATCGATACTTGATATCTTAGGGAAGAAATGCTGCCATCTTTGTTCTTTGTTTCTGTTAGAACAAGAAGATGCTGTGGAAGAGATAGCAAATTGTCCATCAGAGCTTGTCCTCAGCATCTGCCGAGACTGTTTCTCTAGTTTCTTTTATGATTTCTAGTGCACCCATGGCCATATTATGTCTCTCTGTCTGTCTGTCTGTCTGTCTGTCTGTCTGTCTCTCTCTCTGTATGTGTGTGTGTGTGTTTCTTTTAAAACAAACAAACAAACCGTGGTATCAGTTCTTAAGCCCATGTTATCCTGTAACTCACTATGTAACCCAGGCTACCCAAAAGCTGGTGGCAGTCCTCCTGCCTCAGCCTACTGAGTACTGTCATTTCAGGTAGGAGTTACTGTGCCCAGCTGCAACAGTCAGTTTAAAAACACTTGCTGGGCATGGTGGCGCATATCTTTAATCCCGGCACTGGGGAGGCAAAGGCAGGATCTTTGTGAGTTCGAGGCCAGCCTGGTCTACAAAGAGAGTTCCAGGACAGCTGGGGCTGTTACATAGAGAAACCCCGTCTCGAAAAACAAAAACTAAACCAACCAACTAAACAAAACCACTGACGTTACTACAAAAATAAACTACAGGTTGTCATCCTGTCTCCAGCTTGCTTCCTCTCCCAGCTCTACACAGACACCCGCTTATTTTCTGTTCTGTGTTTGTGTCTCTTGGACACTTGGTTGAAATAAAGTTGTATGGTTTCTGTGCTTTTCTGACTGACGTCTTCACTGAACACAGCACTTCCAGGTCCATCTGTGGTGCTGCATCTCTCAGCACCTCGTTTTTCATCTCTAGTCATATTCTGTTGTAGATCCTGGGTTGCATTTACCCATGATAGATATTTATATTTTCTCTACTTTCTGGCTCTCGGGAATCGGGCCTTTGTGAATGTTGATGTACAAAGTTCTGTGTGAGCATGGTTTCATATCTCTAGGGTAGACGTGCAGAGGAGGACTTGCTGGATTGTGAGTTAATTGTGTTTACTAGAGGAACCAGCAGGCCATTGGGCAACACAACTAAAGCTTTTTTACAGTTGATCTGCAGTATGACAGTTCCCTAGGTTCTAGTGTTTTCTTGTCTTTGCAAACACATCTTTAAAACAGTTTTAAAAAACATAGTCATCCCAGTAGATGTAAAACAGTTTCATTGTGTTTTTTATTTGCCTCCCTGATGACAAATAAATATATGCCATATACAATGCCATATATTTGCCATATAATATATGCTAAAATCATGCCATATAATTTTTATATGCTTGCTGGCTATTTGCATATCTTTGGACAAGTGTCTGTTTAGATCTCTTGGCCATTTTTATATCAGATTATTTGCAATTTATACTGAAATCTAATATTTTACATTGTCTATTTTTCTGATGTACAATTGGGACTATAATTCATTGTATTTGACTTTATTGTTAGAAAATGTACTGAGGTAAGTAATCAAAGTAAATAAAAACATTTGTGTAAAGCTGCTTTTAATCTTGAGCATGTGTGTGGGTTTATGCACTTTCATGAGGTGCTCATGGCAGCCAGAGGAGGGTATTGTATCCTCTGGGTTGGAGTTATAGGTGATTTTGAGTTGCTTGCTTTAGGTGCTGTGAAGTACACTCCAGGCTTCTGTAAGAGGAACAAGCTCTTTTAACTGCGGAGCCATCTCTCTGGCTTCCAGAGTAGAATGTGGATCATCCAAAAGCTGTAGCATTGAAATCCAAAGGCTGCATTTCTAAGCATTCACTTAGAAAGACATTCCATAGGACACATTCTGCTTTGGTCATCTTTGCTTTTTTTTTTTTTTAAAGATCCTAGTCAAGATAATTCTTCCTACCTTTTTGTTGTAAGAAGTTTGGAGGTATTGTGACAAATGCATAAAGTCTTCTAAAAGCCGTTCTTTTCCAAGTAGTGTAGTTTATTTTTTGTTAAGTTTTGTTTTGTTTTTGACAGTGTCTCACTCTGTAGCCAAGGCTAGCCTGAAACTTACTCTGTTGCTCAGGTTGGCCTCAAGCTCACCCTCCTGAGTGAGTTTATAGGTTTGTTTATAGGTTTGTATATAGCTTTGAGCCACCTAATGTAGAATTATAAGGCAATATTTTGCCTTTTTAAAAAATGGTTACTTTCTTTTGTCTCAGATTGATAAAGTATGCTTATACTTTGAGCCATCATGATTTGCCAATTTTAGTGGTGAATTTCAATTCCTAACCAGTCAACAGCACTTCACTATATTGTTGAGTTTGTTTCTTTCTAGAAGTCACTTAAAAATATCTAATGTAAGTTTGGCATGAGTATTGAGAAATCAGAGTGGTCTTAACTACTTTGCTCTTTGTGTGTGTGTCCACATAATTGTATGTTTGTACATGTGGAGGTGAGAGGACAAGCTCCAGTGCCACTCCTTAGCTGTCTCCACCTTGGGCTTTTTGTTTGTTTGTTTGTTTGTTTGTTTTTTGGTTTTTTGAGATTAGGGTTTCACTGTGTAGACTGGCTGTTGGAACTCACTCTGTAGGCCAGGCTGGCCTTGAACTCACAGAGATCCACTTTCTCTTGCCTCCCAAGTGATGGGATTAAAGGCAAGCACTACCACTACTTGCTCTGTCTACGTTTTAAAAATTGAATTTAAAAAATGAAACAAACAAACAAGCAAACCAACCAACTAGACTCTGTGCAGCTTGTCTCTGCCTTGTTTTTGAGACAGGGTTTCTGGCTCAGGACTTGCCAAGGAGCTTGGGATGGTTGGCTGTTGAGCTCAGGGTATATCCACCTATCTCATCTTCCTTGTGTTGGCATTAAGGTATGTGCCACAGTGCCTAGTTTTATTCCATGGATTCTGGGGATGGGATTTAGGTCTGTATAGTTGGATGGCAAGCATTTTGCTGACTGGGCTGTCTCCCAGTCCTGTTTTTCATACTCAGTATCATTCTGTTTATTAGATCTTCGATGGTATTCCTCTTCACATTTCATCTGAATCTTTCTTATCTTGCCATTTCCTCCCCACCCCCACCTCCTCAAATAACCAAATTGGTTATTGTTTTGATCCAGTAGACTTGCTAGGTCAAATCCAGAAGTGACTCTTATATTAAACTTCATTGTATTTCATTCAGGGTTGTTTCTGATCTTGGAAATGTACCCTTCTTAGCAGATGACTTGAGTTACCAACTCATGATAAACAACTGGGGACTGTATACAATCTGACAGAAACCAGATGTTTTTGGCAATTTGCAAGGGAGTGATGGTCTCTGGATTGTTTAAGTCTTTAGCTAAATAGAAGTCCTTTTGTTATATCATTTTTAGGCTATATGAAGAAAGCTATTTTACGTGGAATATACAAATTTAAAGATCAAGTTGTAATTTGAACTTTTATGTATTAAGCCATGGGCTTTGAAGGTTTACTGTGACAGGAAAACATCTTACTAGACAGTTAAGGGAGAGCGGGTGATGGTGGCTTAGGTGTTCTGGCCCTTGGTTTATGAAGTAGGCATGACACACAGACATAGATACCCTGCTGGCATTCTTTAGATGCAGTGACTTCTGAGTCATTGTGTGTGTGGCTCAACCTAAGCTCTTAGGATTGAGAAAGACTATTAGCAATGCTTATCTCTGTAGTGATACACCACTGTCTTGATTTTCATTTTAATTATGACCAGAATGCTTACTTACATAATGAATTTTCAGTAATTACTGGCAGAGTTTTGCCAGTTATTACTTATTACTTAAATGGAAAGTTATTTTTCCTTCCAGTAAACAGAGTTCGTGCTGATTCTTAACTTCCCCCATCTTACTTCTGTGAAACACTCAATAGGACTATTTTGAAAGAACAAATTCATTATGAGGGCAACCTGCAAGAGAAGGTGCTTGTCCCCGGTGTAGCATGAATCTTAAAGGGTCTTATTAATGAAAACAAACCCAGGGCCAGGTATTGGGGTGAATGCTGGAAGATCAGAAAAGCAGAACAAGCCACAGCCACCTCACCTTGCCAATTCCTCAGCTGATCCTGTTTCCTCAGACTGGAAGCCTCTGAGTCCTCATCCAGAATGAACTATGCAGAACTGTGCTGCTCAAAAGCCTAAAATTTTAACCAGCTCTAGTTCCTGGTTCTCACACCTTATATACCTTTCTGCCATCACTTCCCGGGATTAAAGGCATGTGTCACCATGCCTGGCTGTTTCCAGTGTGGCCTTGAACTCCCAGAGATCCAGACAGATTTCTGCCTCTGGAATGCTAGGATTAAATGCGTGTGTGCCACCATTTTCTGGCTTCTATATCTAGTGGCTGTTCTGATCTTTGACCCCAGATAAGTTTATTAGGGTGCACAATATTTTGGGGAACACAATATCACCACATCCCAGGACCTCCTGCATCTTGCTTCACACAGGGACTCTCCACAATGACCAGCACTCTGGAGCTGAGAGCCCCTTCCTGCTCAGAATTAGAAAGGAAGTCTGGGTTCTTCTAGCCCTCTAGGTCTCCTGTCCTTTTCTGTCTTCTTTCCCAACTTTTCTCCTTGTTGTCCTACTGTCCTGAGCCTAGTTCTCTAAGGGAGATTCCTTTCTAATGAGTCGTTTCCAGTGCTTTTTAAACAGGCTTAGAGTACTCCATACCATTGTATCAGCCACAAAAAGAATAGTAGGTGAGCTGTAGAGGAAAAGTTAGCTCGTGACCAGCATTTTTATTTATCTTTTATTGTCTTAAGAAGTCATTGTTTTCAAGATATACCTTAAGGAACATTTAAATTCTCTTATAACACATAGTTTACTCTCAAAGTTTTTAGTAGGCTCTCCAATTTGTATCATGTAAATAAACTCCCGAGTCTGAGTAAGCTTAGTGCACATTTAAACTGTTTGGACTTGACTTGTTTTCCAGAGTTCTGTGGTAAAGAAACTCAAAAAATTCTTTTGGGGCCAAACAATCCACCTTTTCCCTCATTGTGTTATGCTCTGTGAACTTTTCTTTTGCATCAGCGTGGTTGCCCTGCACGTTTAAGTCTATGAATATATGCCTCTTACTATTTCTTGCCGCTCCTCTTGTGTCTCTCACATGGAGCAGTTGTAGAAGAAAAATGCTTTGTTCTGCATGGTGCTGACTTCAACCATGCAAAAGCCTGCAGGAAGCAGGAAGACTGGCGTGTCTGTGCTTCAGGCTGATAACTTGAATTGGTTACCGAGTCTCTTGTTACTTCCTTCCATGCCCACCCATGACGAGAGCAGACCAAAGCTGACCCACTCCAAATCTTAGAAGTACTGGAAATGGAGGAACAGCTAGGTTTGAAGCCTAGAAACACCATGTAACGTTCTAAAGGCCAACTCACAGCACTTGTCCTTGTCCTTAGATACACTCTGCATTATTTTTGGTCAAGAGGTGAGAACCACTAATGAGACATGCTGATTTCCTTAAGCTCACAGTCTGTGGAGTCAGTTTGTTGGGACTTCTAATCCTTGCCATTCCTTAACCAGTGACTTTCTGAAAGTCGCTTCTCCTTTCAAAGCTTGAGGTTCTTTCTCCGACAATGGGAATGCAATGAAACTCTCCATACAGGGGCAGGATTACATGCAAAGTGTATGTGGCATGCCTGGCTTCCTGCCGACACAATATGTATTCAGTAATGTTAATGATGATCATTATTACCAATTGGGGCTTAATTACCATAGACTTAAGAGCAATTTCTAGTGTGTAAAGAAATAGTTTAGAAACTAAGTGTATTTGGATTATAGCAAATATTTGTTGTTCTTTTCTCATGCTCAGAGTAGGTGGTTTGTTGGTGCCCATCATTATCTTGGTTCAGTGACTATAGCTCTTAGCAGGGAATATGTATCAGGTCTTTGTTCCCATGCTGGATCACAGAAGGGAGATAGTTCATATTCTCACCTCAAGGTGAAAGGAAGTGAATGATTCTAAGTATTATTAAGAAGGAATCAAAGAAGATGAAACAGGTTTATCAGTTCAAGAGAGAAGAAAGCAATACATGCTTTTCTAGGTCAGGCAAGGCCAGTGAGTGACTCAATGGTCTGGTGCCAAGCATTCTCCAGAGCGACTCGTGTGCATACACACTTAATAAATGTAATAGAAGTCATAACCCGAGTTTGATCCCTGGGACTTATGTGATAGCAGGAAAGAACCAGAGACCTCCACAAGTTTTTCTCTTCTCTTCACATGTACACAGTGTCACAAGTCTCTCATTGCCAACAAACAAACAAAGAAACAAACAAATGTACTATTTAAAAAAATGTTGTATCGGGGATGGAGAGATGGCTTAGCAGTTAAGAGCATGTACTGCTCTTGAAGTGGACCCAAGTTTGGGTTCCCAGCACCATGTCAGAAAACTCACAGCCTCCTCCTATAACTTCAGCTCCAGAAGGATGGAATGCCTCTTTTAAACTCTGTGGGCACTTGTATTCATGTGAATATACCCCCGCACAGATGAACACACGTGTACACAAAAATAAAAATAAATCTTAAAAATTCAAATAGTATGGGGTGATATAAATTAAGCGTTCTTTTGTCTCTAGAGGTTACATTAAAAAAATCAGCATTCATGAAAGGTTTTAAAAATCAGAGAACATGAAAAGGTAGATCTGGGGCTCAGGAGATGGCTTCGCAGGTAAAGGGGCTTGCTGCCAAGCTTGTTGACCTGAGTTTGACTCCTGGGACCCACATGGTAGAGAAGAACTGATACCTACCTGCAAGTTGTTCTCCAACTGACACATCTGTGCCCAGACACACCCACCCACCCACATACCTAAGTGAATAAAAACAAACCAACAGCCTGCAGCTGAGTAGTATTGGAGGACAAACATACGCCCTCCCCCGGGGTAAACCATACATGTGTCTGGAAGCTTTTGTAAACCTTTAGTTTCTCCTCCTCTTTTCTTCTTTGCTTTTTAAACCACAAATGGGGTTTACTCTTCAATACTTTGTTCTACCTCATTTCATATACAGATCAATACAAGTGATTCCTTGGGGATTGATCTTGCTCTGTAAACATGATGTCCCAGCTCTGCTCTGCTGTTGGTCAGCTTCTCATTGCTGGGACAAAATCCTGGAGAGAATCAGCTCCAAGGAGAAAGGGTTACTTTGACTTGAGGTTTGGCTTCATAGTTACTTTTCCTTATTGCATTTGTGCCTGTTGGGCAGAGCATCGAAACAGGTGTTTGTGATCAGTGGAAATAGTAAAGGTAGGTAGAGGGGAGACAGGGAGGGAGAGGGAGAGACGGAGAGATGGAGAGAGGGCGAGAGAAAACAAAAACGTTATGCACACGTGACCTTAGAAACTCCCACAGGTGTGATCAGCTGTCTGATAGGTAGCACCCTCAGACAGAAAGGATTTAATTTCACAATGAATCTAAGGTACAAACTATCTTTGGGCAAAGGAATGGTGACCGGAGACTCCATGGACCAGCTAGCACACAGATAGAGAGACTGTGCCTGAAAGCAGGGCCAGTTACAGCTCTCATGCCTTGACCCTTGGTGGCCCATTTCTTCCCTCTGTGACCCCATGTCTTCCATCTATGACCCACCCTTAAGGTTCCACAACCTTCCCAAATAGTACTAGTTGGTGCGGATCAAGTGTTCAAGTGTTCAGCCTTCTACAGGCTTCCTATCCAAACCATAACGTCCTGTGGTTTTACGTCCTCTTAATAACTCTACCACCACCATAGAGCTGAGCACCAGTGTCCATGCTTTAACACACGGCCCTTTGGGAAATACTTAAGATCCAAACCATGAGTCAGCTATTTATTTAAGCCATCTTTCTCTAAAGGATATATATGCTTTCTAGTTCTTCTTACCTTGTTAATCGTCAATGAAAATTTTAATATATGTATGTATATGTGTATGCTTGGATTCATATATGTGTTATGTGTTAGATGTGTGATCCGAGTATCTCAAAGAACATTTCAGTTTTTGATTGCTGTTGCTGCCTTGCCTTCCTGAGTGCTTCATCAATGTGGATGGCGGTGGGGGAGCGACAGGCACGAGTTTTCCTTACTGCTTTGCTTGTATTACATAGCATCATTTTAAAAGCGTTTTCCAACTTGACAGGAAAACATAAGCACTTATTTCACTTTATAAAAAAGTTCAATAAGATCCATGTGTATCAGTGTAAATGTATAACATCAGAAATCAAAATGCAAAACCATGTGCCTATTGTAAGGGAACAGGTATGTTTCTTCACAGTCATGGAAGAAGGGAAATGTCCTAATTGTGAGTCACAATTCTAAGGCAAAATTGGGGGAAAAAAAAGAAAAAGAGAAAAAGATGATCAATTTGATGCCTTAGAAGTAGAAAAATGTCATGAAAATTGACCCCCCCCCAAAAAAAAGGAATTGAGAAAAATGTTGTGACTCCTGTCCTAGATATATCATTGATTTCTCCATAAGCATTAAGTAGCCCAGTAGAACAAATGAAAGGCAGATAAACAAAAACAAAAGTTCAAAACTAAGCACGGAAAGTTTTCCAAGTCATGATAAGAGGAATTTCTATGGATCTCTCACTGGGATCCCATTTTCCACCAGACTGTCCGGAGTCCAAAGGGTTGACAACCCATATAGTGGGTAAGATTAGTGAACAGCACTCACAGGTCCTGTTCCTTGGGTGTACAGTGATATACTCTGTTCAGTGAGTCTAACAGTGTGCAAGGACATTTCAAGAATTAGTTTTTGACTCAACAGTTCCACTGTTTTATGCTTGACACCAAAGGAAACCTTGGAAAAAGTCACCCCCCCCACGCGTTCATTGGAGCACTGCTTGTAATACTGAAAGACTTTAAATAATGCAGTCTTAAAGTAGACGTTCCATCCAGCCTCCCTGACACTTACAGCTTCCCAAACCAGATCTGACCCAGCTCTGGCTGGCAGTACTGTAACTGCCCACTTGACTCTGACACTACCCACTTTCCCCTGCTCCCCAGTATTCCTATGCTGCTTGGGTAAGCACTTATGTGTTTTTGATTTGATTAAATGTGATATTTATCTTTTCTTTTTTGTGTTCA
This sequence comes from Peromyscus aztecus, assembly GCA_902168405.1. Taxonomy (NCBI): domain Eukaryota; kingdom Metazoa; phylum Chordata; class Mammalia; order Rodentia; family Cricetidae; genus Peromyscus; species Peromyscus aztecus. The sequence goes on along the minus strand of CABHPQ010157108.1, from coordinate 17,929 downwards.
TTGTTTCTTTTACTAGAAAATGCGTCAGATGCAGATTTGTGGCTCCTGAACAGTTGTACTGTGAAAAACCCAGCTGAAGACCACTTCAGAAACTCAATCAAGTAAGTAGGAGGTCCCCATTCTTCTCATTTTAGATAATCAAGGGAAGAATTAATATCAGCCAGTCTTAACCCAGAAGCCTTTACTTTTAAAAAGCGTGTATTTATTTTTGCATGTGTGTCACAGTGTGCACATGAAGGTCAGAGGACAAGTTTGCTGGAGTCAGTTCTCTCCTTCTACTGTGAGAGTCCTAGGGGTTGACTTCTGGTAGTCAATTTCTGTGGCAAGGGCCTTAACTCACCGAGCCCTCTCACTATCTCCAAATAAGCTTTTGAAAGATTTCTTATGTCTCTCTGACTTTTCTTCAGCACATATAAATCTTTTACTGCATGATTCCTAATATTATTAAATACTTAGTAGGTAACAAAAAGTATGAGTTGAACTTTAAACAGTTTTTAAAATAAAACTCTTTATTCTGATGAATTCACAAATAAACACATCCCAGCTAGATTAAGGAAGCCACTGAAGCACTCTCTGTCCAGTTGGACTTTTAAGCTGCTATTGTTTTGAATTTCTCTGATGAACAGTGTTTTACTAAGGAGTTCCATAATGTAATTTGAGCATTTGTGAAGTGAATGTGTCTGCTCTGTGTGTCCTTCTCAGAGCATGCAGGCATTCCTGGTGAAAGTGATGGCCACAGCCCTCTTTCCTTCCACTGGCCCTGTTCTAGGTGGTGCAATGTGTGCCATTGAGCTCCAGTAGGATATGGGACACAAGTCCTTGCTCTTTGGTTTGTTTGCTCCTCGATGTGAAAGATTCTTTCTTCACATCCACTTTGAATCTTATTCTGCCTGCTTCCTTAGCAACCTCATTCTATAAATGATTTCCTCCTAGGCTATCAGCTTCTCTAACTCCACCAGCTCCTTTGCACTGCCATTTAACATACTCAGCTCTAATCAGTCCCGGATGGCTTTGTTACCTATTTTCCACTATCTTCCTAGTCAGGCATTTTCTTAGCTTTACTTCTATTATTTATTTATTAAATATTTATTTTTAATTTATAAGTATACATTTGTGTGTGTATCTGTGTATGCCATGTGTGTACAGGCGAGAGTCAAGGTTTATAATTTCTTTAACTCAAAAAGAAGAGAAAATTTTGAGTCACAACAGGAGGTAGCAAGACTGGATGGGGCAGGGACGGAGGGACCTCCAGGAGTAGAAGAGAGCTAAACCACAGCAGGGTTCATTTCTGTTCATTTCCAGAAAATTCTTTCTCTCTCTTAGAATGAGAAATCTGGCATAGTCACAACATTGTCTATAGGACAGTTAAAATTTATTCTTAGACATTTTAGTACTACTGATTCCCTAACTCACAATCTAGAGAAGATGGTCCTGTGATTACAGATTAGTCTAACACTGCTAAGTGTGCTTCAGATATAGCTCAGTGGTAGAGCATGTGTGTGTGTGTGTGTGTGTGTGTGTGTGTGTGTGTGTGTGTGTGTGTGTAGTCCTGAGTTCAACCCACAGCATCACCAGAACAACACACAGCCCAGACCCAGACAAAAACATAAGAAAAGAATGAAAGGAAAAGAGGAAAGAAAACCCCTATGCAACTTTCTTAGTGGGTTTTGTTGTTGAGTATGTAAGCAGTGTTATTCTTTGGTGAATGAGCCTCAATGTCAGTATGAGGGAGGTGTGGTGAATCACCACTAATCACAGAAGGAAATTTGTTCTTATAATACTACAAAGCTAGGAGTTGTATAAGCAGGAGTTTCTTTAATGCACTATTCTTGATTGAAAGAAAAATAAAAAATAATAGTCTATATAATTAAGTATTTGTTAATGGCTTTAAAGGCTTTTGATCCCTATGACCAGGTATTACTAAAGTAACCCTTCAACTGATGTTTGATTTGATTCCAGAGTAAATATAATCAGGTACCGTATAAAAACAATTCACACTAAGAACATGTCAGGTACGAGTGACGTGTATATAGTGACAGGGGGAAGACTTTTGTCAGTGTTCCACTTTCCATACATGCCTTCCTACTTCTTGCCATCTCCTAACAAGAAAAGATAAAAATGATTAGTTCGTGACCTGTAGCTGGAGAATTTTCTCTCTGGGGCCTGCCAAGCCCCGGCAGTCCGACAGCCCACTTATAAAATAAACACACAGACGCGTATGCTATTTAAACTGTTTGGCCTAATGGCTCAGGCTTCTAGCTATCTAGTTCTTACATCTTAAATTAATCCATTTCTATAAATCTGTACCTTGCCACGTGGCTCGTGGCTTACCGGCATCTTCACATGCTGCTTGTCATGGCGGCGACTGGCAGTGTCTCCCTCCGCCTTCCTGTTCTCTCAATTCTCCTCTCTGTTAGTCCCATCTATACTTCCTGCCTGGCTACTGGCCAATCAGTGTTTTATTTATTGACCAATCAGAACAACACATTTGACATACAGACCATCCCACAGCAGTGACCCTTATGTAGTCACACATTATTACATGTATGTAACAATATGTAATTACTATTACCTGCCCTCATCCTGTTAATCCATCTCTTCAGCCTCCAGTCTTGTATGTATTTTGTGTTGCTTTATGCTTTTCAATAGGGTGAGGTATTTGTCCATCTGTGATGGCCAATGATTTCTATTAGAACATTGAAGTCCTTTTTCTTCCTGGATCCCTTATCCATAACAATTGCTTTGCTTTATCAATATTTAAAAGTAAATTCCCTCTGGTGTGGGGATAGAGCCCACTCTACCGCTGGGCTCCACCTCAGGGCCTGGAACATGCTATGCATGTGCTCTGCCACTAATCTCTGTCCCTACCTGTCACTAATTCTTGCCTGTCATGTCTCTGAGCATCTGCTTTTGTTCTTTTCCAGTGTATTCCTGGTCTTTAGTCACTGTTTGCCTTTAATTATCTATTGTCCATCACTCATTTTCCCCCTGAACCATGAGTTAGAACCATTCCCCTCATTATAAAGGGGTAACTGGAACAAAGGTGAGCGACAGGGTGTGTGTTTTTCATGTGATTGATACAAGTCTCATTTATGATCCAGCAGTTGTGGGTGTGTAACGACAACTGCTCGCTCTCTCTCTCTCTCTCTCTCTCTCTCTCTCTCTCTCTCTCTCGTTTCTGAGGTTTTATGGTAGATTATTGATCAGATTGATGGAATCATAGAAGTGTTAAGTAACAAAAATGGAAGTGAAGCTGGCCTTGAACTTTGAACTCTTGTTATTGGCTGAACTAGTTCAGATAAAACTGCTGAGGGGCTTGTTTTTCATGATGCTGCCTGTTGGATCACTCTGTTTCTTTTTTAGTTTGTTTGATCCATTATTTCAGTGTGGTTTAAGCAATATGGCCTTTAACTTGAGAGACCCTTGAGTAAATGAAAAAGATCAAAAGTTTGAAAAAAAATTGCTCTTAATGAGAGTATCAAATCCGAAAAGCCTTTGGCTTCTGCTTTACAGAAGTATGGGGTCTTTCTCATGCCACCTAAAGGAGGTCATTCTGAGGCTGGTCAAAATAAACACATCTTGTGTGTTCCATGTAAAGACAGGAAGAGCAGCCAGCATGCTTTGATCATGGACTGATGACCTCTGTTTGACCTTGTACATTATTACCCAAATGGGCACTGTGGCCACGCTGATGAAGCAGACAGACAAGAGGCATTCCTATTTTGAACCACCTTTGCCCAGAGAAGCATGATAATGCTGTCAGGATGGGTTAGATAGCCAAAGAAAATGACTTGCATGAATAGGTGAAAATATATATATAGAGAGATGGACACAGCAGAAAAGGAGGCCTGAAGTACCGGCTACCTGCTTTGTCTGATGCCTTTTCTCTACAGGGAGTGAGTCTCTTATACAGTGCTCTGCTGTGCAGAGTAATAAATGTCTTTACTCTCAGTCCTACTATGGAAGTATTGTTTGTTTTATGTGAATTTATCTCTGAGTTCTTCATAGATTGACAGAGGAACAAGAGTACTATTTCAGCCAGAGTACATGGAGTAAATTGCTTTAAAAAATAAGCTGAGCTGTTAAGAATAGACAAGGGCTTGCTCTCCCAGTTAGTAATTAATCACCCTGTTGAAAAGAAAGTGAAAAACTCAACCAATTACATTGTTAACTAGATTCACTAATAATAATTATTTTTTTAGCCATGATTGCTTTGGTTACTTTTAATTTTTATCTAATTTAAATGAAAAATATTTGGTAGAAAATAAAACCACACTGGGCCTCATTTGACTTTTTGTAAGAAACAGGTTAGCTAATTCAAGCTGTTGACACACACACACATACACACACACACACACACACACACACACACACACAAACACACACACACAGAGGGAGGAAGGAAGGAAGGAAGGAAGGAAGGAAGGAAGGAAGGAAGGAAGGAAGGGAGGAAGGGAGGAAGAGAATGTTTGTGTGAGAGAGTGTGGCCATGCACAGACCACAGCATGCTTGTGGAGGTCAGAGGATAGCCTTCAGCTGCCTGTCCTTGTCTTGCCACATTGTTGGAGACAGGGTGTCCTTACCTGTGCTTAAGCTAGGTTGGCCTCTGCACCTTTCCTGCCCCGCCTCCCATTTCCGGTAGTTGTAGCAGGGATGCAGATGCTCTTCTGCATTTGGCTTCTGCATGGCTTCTAGGGATCTGAACCTAGCAGCAGGCCTGAGCAGGAAGCACTTTGACTCACTGAGCCATCTTCCCAGCCTGCATTTGGTTTTTAGTTCTGTGTCTTGTTGAACATAGCCGTTTTAACTTGCCTACTTGTGTGAGTGGCTTGAGTTGATCTCAGTGTTTTGTTGTAGGAAGTGTAAGGAGCAGAGCAGATGAACCCTTGGGCCTCCTACACCTGTGCAGTCTTGTTGCTTCAGCCGTCGCTGCACACCAATTTTCTTGTGATGAAGTTAGTTGGGGGTATTGGCCTGTGCGGCTCTCTGTGTTTCTATCAGGCATGGTAATAAGGTGGTGTTTCCTCTAACTGGTGCTCTGCTCACTGGGTGTCATTCTCCCCCCATTCTCCACCTGTTCCCATCATTTGGGTACTGCAGCAGACTGGCTCCTTCCATGTCTGTTTCAGACCCTCCCTTTCCTTCCAAGATCTGGGCTTGTGTGCTTCTTGAACATGTCCGTGTTGGTGACCACAGATACCTGAGGACACTATACCAGAGTCTCCTGTTGTCTACCCTATGCTGGCCTTAAGTCCTTAATCCTTCTGCCGCAGCTTCGTGGAGTACTGAGAACTCTATGTGCTACTGTTGGCATTACTATTTACTGGTTTTGTTTGGTGGCATCATCTGGAAGTTTCTTTGGTTTCTGTTTCCTTCCTGCCTTCCCTCAGCCCATTTCTCCTCTTTCCAGCCCTGGCCCGTTGCCGTTTACTTACTCATATGATCAGTGTTCCTTTTGGAATCAACATCAAAACAGCACGCTCCCATGTTCTACCTAATTCGCTCACGCCGGTTGCAAGCCATCTGAATTTAGTCTGTTCTGTCCTGAGGATCTTCGGCTTTTGTGTAATAGAAACCTTTTAAACTCGTTAACTGAGCTGACTTTCTGTCCTAATTCATTATTTGGCTTCCTTAAAATCCCTTTAATGTCCCTCACCCTGCTGCTATACAGTAAAAACCTCATTTCTCAGCATAAAACATTTTTGGTTTGTTTCTTGCCTGCCTCTCGTGCCTCTCTTCTTGTCGTCCCCCTTTCCTCCACATTGTAAAACTTTGCAGGCCCCCAGTATGTCTGCACAGACCCCCCCCAGCCAGCCCCTGCCACCATCCCAAGCCTCAGCTTTTCCCTCAGACGCACAGACGTGCTGTGTGCCCTCTCACCCCCGACCCATGCTAATCTCGCTTGGCAAATAGTTCATTTTCAGAGCTCGTGTCCCAAGTAATAAGGTCTGTGAGATCATCTCCCTTCTAGCCTAGCTCTTTCACAGGTAACTACTTCTTGATTCTGAACAAATACCTATTGCTGCACATTACATTTATTTTATTACTTATTTACATATTTAGGTTTTTAGTAGATTGTGTGTTTTGAGGTTAATAATTAACCTCAGGTAAATTCTCTCTCTCTCTCTCTCTCTCTCTCTCTCTCTCTCTCTGAGTAGGTCTGAGGTTGACATTAGGTATTTTCCACAGTTACTATCCATTGCTTTCCATCTTTCGAGGCAGAAGCTCTAACTGAACCTGTAGCTTACTGATTTGGCTAGACTGGATGGCCATGAGGTCCCAGATAGCCTTCCGTGTCTGTCTCCACAGTGCTCGTTTCCTGGCACACGCCACCATTCACACATTTTCAAACTGGAGTTCTAAGGATTGAATTTGGCTCCTCAGTCATTGCCCCAGCTTAAGAAGGCCCTTCAGTATGGTCTTTGACTCTCAGACTGTATTGTGTGATTATCTTTTTCCATTTGTAGAGTAAGGTACTTATGGAATCTTTAAGCATGGTCCCCCAAGGTTGCTGTGGGTTCTGTGTCAAAGACAGGATGTGTTTTTAAAAATAGGTGAGAGAACATCCTGATTTTCAAATACTGTGTTGAGGGCCTCTTTTAAGAAGTGCTGGCTTACTTATAGGCTAGGAAGGAACTTCCCTCTCATGTTCTAAAGAGGTGAACGCTAGTTTTTGTCATAGTTGGCCTCCAGTTTCTTTCCTGAGGGATGTTGGGACAGCACTGAGAACATAGCCTTGGAGTCACCTGGCTATGCTGGCAGCTCTGGGCTATGAATGTCAAGACCTTCTTCTCTACCAAACTAAACCAGCCAGGGCAGCTTCGATATTGTACATCTGGGTCATGTTGAGTCAGAGGGAAGGAAAGGTGGTGTTTTGCCTTGAGCTTGAGACACAATGGTTTTCTTACTTAGTACATATTTGTTGAATTTGTCTAAATTCAAATTCACTTTTCATTTTGGGGAAGGAGTAGTCAAATCATTCCTTTTGCTATTGCTACCTCCAAAGCTCTTAGTCAAGTGTGTTGTTATTTACATGGTGTGTGTGTGTGTGTGTGTGTTTTGAGACAGGTTTCTCTGTGTGGCCCTGGCTGTCCTGGAACTTGATCTTCAGATCAGCTGGCCTAGAACTCAGAGATTCTCTTGCTTCTGCCTCCCACGTGCTAGGATTAAAGGCATGGGCCACTACTACCCAGCATTTGTAACTACTATATTTACAACATTACCTTACATTTGAACATCAAATTGTTTATAGTTTCTGTGAAGGAGCAAAAGCCCTCAGATCTCACCAAACTAAAAACAAAAGATGTGTGAGGAAGTCGTTGTGTTGGGAAAGTTCAGTTCCTGTAGTAGGGTCTGGGAGGAGTGATTGGCACAGCGGTGTGAGGAAAGAGAAACTGTCCATCTGATTTCTGAGGCATCCCAGGTCTATTGCAGATGTGCTGCTAAGTAGTTACTGAGGAGTTATTCACTGAGTTCAACCCAAAGCTGATTTGATGAAGCCCAGGTTTCTATGGTCAGTTGTTCATGGTTTGGCTGTGGTTTTCACCCACGCTATGTGTATTTGTTGTATTTGCATTTTATTCAGGTGTCACAGTTCTGATTAGTCTACTCTCTGCTGTTGTGGGGATTTCTTTACCTCCCCACTCCCTTGAGCTACTTTGGAATTGAAAGTACTATTGGAGGAATAAGCTTTCTATGAACACTGAATGAAACTTAAATTTTTTTTTTCTCTTTTGAAAGTGAGGACTGAGAGTTATGGCCGTGTAGAACACTTTTTACATTGCTTGTCCTGTAAGCATGGGGCATAGAGATGTATGGAAGGGAGGAAGAGAATTATCTTAGGTTGTATTCCAGTGAGGATATTTGATTGAAAAGAAACTAGAAAATGTATTTGAATTTGAGGTTGACTTTTTAAAGGAATAGAAACGAAAGGAACTCACAGATTAGTCATTGAACTTGCAAATAAGGAACAGAAAAGCACTTGAAAGGGAGCAAATCAATTGAAAATGCAAAGCTGAGTTGTGGAGTTATCTGAAATCTTTTTGGAGAATAGTATTTTGCATATTTCATGATTACTGTCACATCAACAGTTGCTTTGTTTTTGGCATTCTATGCAAGAGAGTGAGTGAAAGAGGTCAGTGTATTCTGAATGGCAACAGCTGGCTGATAGCGCTGAATACTTACATAATTAAATATATGTGTTGGCCCTTGTCCTAACAGCTCTGGAGGTGGAGGCTCTGGAAGGCAGGCAGAAACTTGCTTTAGCAGGATCAGAGAAGAACTTACCATGATCCAAGCCTGTTCTTTCAGAGTGATTTCCTGTTGTTTTGGTTTGAATGACATTCTCCTTAATCTTGTGTGTTTGTAAACAGCCCAGAAAAGACGACTCTGCTTTTTCTTCTATTGTATTCTGTAAGTATGACAAATGTAACTTTTCCACAGAGTTGTTGAATAACTGATAATAAACAAAAGAAAAGAAAAACCCATTTCCACTTAGCACATGCTACCCAAATATGAAATATTTATAGTTTTGGGTGTTCTCTGGGCCACACTAATGAGGTTTCTTAGACTGGTGAGTGCATTGAGGTACAGTCTTCTGTGATTTAGGAAAACTGGCTAGGGTGGCAGTGGAGGAAAAATACAATATTCAGGCAATATGCAGCCCAGCTTATGGCTAGTGAATGCTTTAGGACTTTGAGGTAATAGCTGTAATATGAGTCTTCCTGGAAGTTTACTTCCCTTGTAACTTTACACTGAGGCTCTACTGTAGCTGTGGGGACAAGATGGGAGCTCGATGAACATTGGGAAGAAGATGTAGGCACAGTCCAGCACAGCTTGTCTGTCTTCCCCTTATCGATAACTCTGTATTGTAATATTCTTCTTGCCTGCATCCTCCTTCAGTTCTCAGGGGCAGCCACTGTCAGTACCTCAGGCAGTGGATGATGGTGATCCTTGAACAAATGAATGAACTGACTTGTATATTTGCTTCTCTGGACGTTTATCTTCCTGATCCCCTCCACCCTCTGCCTCTGTCAGACTAATGTCTTCCTCTGTGGATTTTCAAAGAACCTTTTCTGTATCTCTTTCTTATTAGATTGTATTACTTTGCACTTAACTTCAGAAAATGTCATAGAAAACCTAATAAATAGAGGCTTAAATAAGATAGGGGATTTATTTTTCTGATATAATGCCAATTCCACAGTTACCAAGTTGTTAGTTTGGTTTACCAATTGAGGGATATGAGGGACTGAAGTGTTTGTATTATCAGTGGCCCTTTCCTTATGGTATCAAACAGTTGTGACTCCCCAGACAAAAGTAGGAAGAGAAAGAGGAGTATGCCAGCTGAGACTACCTCTTTTTCCAAGGTACTTTCTAGAAAGTTCTACTTAAAACCAGAGTTTGCCTCTTGTCTGGACCCTTACCAGAGAGCTACCTGCATGTGAAAGAGGCCAGAAACACAGTGTATTTCCCGTTCTGGATGCAGTCCATTGTTGCTCCCAACAGAATCAGCACTCTGCAAGGCAAGAAATAGAGACTGTTCATTGGGGGCTGACTTGGTGTCTCCACTACAGGGTGTAAACTCTGCAGTAAGGCACACATTTTATTTATCTTTCTATCATTTACCAGGACCAGTATTTTAGAGGAGGTCTATAAAGTATTTGCAAGCAGACCCTTCTGCTGTTACATGTATTCAGACTATTGAAGAAATAACACAGTTGATTGGCATTTGTGAGCTTTTCATCATGCTGTTTACCCAATAGCAAAATGCACAGGAGAAGTTCATGGCCCTGATGTTGCACAATGCATTAAAACAGAATCGAGACTTGTACTCTTAAAAACTACAGTGGCCATATCTGAAAAGGATTCTGTTTGCCTTCTGTGTCCATGGTTATGAGCTACTGGGTGCTCACGTTGGATGGCTCTGATTATCTTGTTCCAGGCTACTCTTTTCAGTGTCGCTACATGAAAAAAGAATGATGAAATCACATAGAAATTGTTTTGAGAAAAACACAAATGGAAGTGATGTCGAGGACCTCTTTAACAGTATGTTTTAGAAGTCAACAGTGCCTCCTTTGTGCAAGTAGTCAATGTGTGTTCAGGCTTTTACATTTTTTTTTTTTCCTTCAGGAAGGATCAGGTAAAACTGGAAGATTTAATTTGGTGCTTTCTTGAAGTGCCTGTCAATATTTTATAATAATTAAGGAAAAGACCTGTTTTTCTTTAAATGAGAATTCGATTTAAGTCAATATATTTATAATGTTTTGGTCATTCATAGTTGAAACTAATTTACTCTTGTAATATTCATTTTTACTACTTTAATAACATAGGATTTTGTATCATTATAACTTTAAAAATAGCAATTATCAAATCATAAGAGTAAAACTGATAGATATTGCATTGAGCAAATTCTGAGACACTTTAAAATTTTCTTTTTCTTCTGAGCTGCAAACATTTTATTTGTCTCATCATTTCAGATTGTCAAATAAAGAAGATTTTGAAATATGCCACCTTGGTGATCAGCTTGAGCAGTGTAGATTCTAATCAGGACTTTTAGAGTCCAGGATGACTAAGGGCACCGGTGCCCTGAGATGTTTCTGACTCCCTTCATTGTCCCACTGTTTAAGTGACGAAGGCAGCCAGGTGTTAGAAAAGCCACCAGGATTCTGAGTTCTGTGCAGAAAGTGCTCTGTGTAGGTTGAGTTGGCAGAGGTCCTATCATGGTTCTCGAAGTGATGGAGGAGAGGGTAGAAATCCTAGAATCTGTGTGGTGGTGGGGTGGGATTCGTTGTCATCTGTCCTATAGACATGGGCAGTGCTTCTGAACTTCATCAGACTTCATCATCATTTTATACAGGTATTTTGAAGTATACTTTTAAGAGAAGCCCATGACTACTGTAAATACTGCCACACATAATTATGCTCCAATTGATACAGTCCTCTAAATGTAATAAAAGGGAACAGAAATAAGGCTTGATAATGTACCACGTCTTTCTAGATAGAAGTGCATAGCCAGACTTAATGGAAGGGCATGTGTATAGCGTTACGTTGAATCTCGGAGTAATTACTACATCCTGATATTTGTGCACCTAACAGCGTACACAGCAAGGACAGTGGGTGCCCCAAGGCCACATATGCTTTCCCAAAATGTATGATACTTAATAAGACAGAGTAACTGGAAACTGAGTGAGAAACATATTGTATGCAAAAATTAAACTGGATTCTAATGAGAGATTGTAGTCATGTTCAGTGAGACATTTGCAACTTACATAGCACATGTGAGATTCTTTGTGTAGAGAGGCCTGTGCTGTGGAAGACCAAGCCCCTGCAGCTCCTGAACAAAATGGTAGGTGCACTGGCCATCAGTATCACAGCCGAAGAGCATGAAGAGATTGTTCTTCCTGGTGATTGAAATTTCTTTATGGCCTACAGAAGCCCAGATATGATTAAGGCAAAAAAGAAAACCAAAACTAGTAAAATAAGTACATGCACACAGGCACAATCATGCATGCACACACGTAAACACTCATGTACATCATATGTGTGTACATACATGCACATATATGTATATATATATGACACTATAACTCATCCACAGGCTCTTTCATTTATGCATTAGCATTTCTGCCTTGAGTTATATGTTAGTTGTACATTCTTTCATTTTCCCACATATTAATAGCATATATATTTCTAAGTGTAAATAAGTAAAGTTGAAGACCTGCTTAAGTTCAACATCTTGTTGTTAAAAAAAAATCCAGAAGATATGAACAAGTAGTTTATGGAGAAGGGGGTGCTAGTGGTAAATAAATAATTTTTTTTTTTTATATTTGCTAGCAGTCAGGGATTAAAATAAGGCACTATTTAAGTGAAACTCTTAAGTTCCCTAGATTTTTAAAATAATAGGTCCAGTCTTTTTTAATGTGGGGATGTGTTTGTGCTGCTACATTTCTGGTGGGAGTTTGAACTCCCAAAATTTCCTGGGAAAGTGACTTATTGATAAGTAGTATAAAATTAAAACCACGCATGCTCCTTGATCTAGCAGTCTAGTGTTTTATGACCTGTCCTACAGTTATTAAAAACACCTGCCTGCAAGAATTGGAACATATTGTCATTTGCTGCATCATTGTTTGTAATACACAAAGTGTTGTAACACACCTTCCTGGGAGTGGTTTAGGTGGCTTCCTCTCTGGCCACAGCCTAATGCATTTACCATCATCTGATCTAGAATTTGCTTCCAGCAAGCCGTCCAGTTGAGAAGCACCCAGAGGTCCAAGTCAACACTGTGCTTCAAAGTACCCTCTCTTTCACTTACTAGTTACTGTGTTGACATTACCCTTTCGTGAACCCTTTCAAACACACAGGAATATGTTTTTTAATGTGTCTGGAGTCTATGTGCTGCTGTTTAAAGATTTAACTAGCTCTCCCTGTCAGTTGAGATAGAATCTTCTAGACTTTTCTTATCACTCCTATGAAATATCATTTGGCTCATCTTTCTATTTTCGGTCCCGCCAGAAGAGACACATTCCAGATACTGACTTTAAGATAGCAGGTCTGGAGCTTTTATCTGAAATAAATGTTTATATTCCTTGGCCTCCATGTTAAATATGTATGGAATGTCTCTCCCATTTGACAGGGAATATCCTGTGCATTTGACTTCAATTTTCCCTGTTACTGCCCACAAACTGTAATTGTTCCAAACCAAATTCTTCCTAATTTTCCAAATTAAATGATACTTGCATCACAGCTATCCAGCTAATTTTATGTGATATGCTAGATGAATTGATACTAACTTCACAAAACAAAACAAAACGAAACAAAACAAAACTATTGGATATTTATGTGTTGAAGGCTTTGTCAATTCAAATTCTAAAGGACAGTCTCAGCTCTTGAGACTCTGTTGATAATACAGAAGCTGGAGAGATGACTCAGCAGTTAAGAGCACTGGCTGCTCTTCAGAGGACCTGAGATCAATTCACAGCAACCCCATGGTGCTCCCAACCATCTGTAACTCCAGCAGGTGATCTAATGCCCTCTTTGGGCCTCCGTAGACACCAGGCATGCATATGGTGCACAGACAAACATGCAGACAAAACACCTGTACACATTAAATAAATAAAACGAAAAATAAAGAATAGTATTTAACAAGAATACAGACACAGTCCACTAACTGTAATATAGTTAGGTAGACATCGTAATCCCAGTTCATGGATAATTGCTTGTGATTGGGTATTATTTCTTTAAACTCTTAGGCCCTTTTCAAGTCTGAACTCATGTTAGCTCTACATATTTTAATTTACAGTTCTCTCTGTCAGCAATAAGCAAAATTTATCATTTCAAAACATGAGCGACTTCAAGGATGGGCAGTTCTCCCTTTGATTAATTTAGTGGTTCAAAGACGCTGTCAAGCATCCTGGGTACTGGGTACTGTCTAACCCTTCTACCTTTATTTTTCTGTCATGTCATGTTCTGGGTACCAGCTGGTCTTTGCTCAGGTTGCCTTTGTATAGTGGTTGTGTCAGTTTTGGATACCATGTGGACAGAGATGGTTTCTTTTCTATGTGTCCTCTTCCTTTTCATAAAAGCTTAATTTTGACATAAGTTCAAACCAAGTGAAATGTTAACAGGATAATGTACAAATTTGTGTGTATTCCTTAAACAGATCCCTCAAGAGCTAATATTTGTGACATTTATTTTTCTTTTTGGTTATGGCTAATGTATTTTTATAGTTTAACAACAACAATAACAACAACAAGAGCAACACAACAAGATTTTACTTTTTTTTTTTTTTTGGTTTTTTGAGACAGGGTTTCTCTGTGTAGCTTTGCGCCTTTCCTGGAACTCACTTGGTAGCCCAGGCTGGCCTTGAACTCACAGAGATCCGCCTGGCTCTGCCTCCCGAGTGCTGGGATTAAAGGCGTGCGCCACCACCGCCCGGCACAACAAGGTTTTCTAGTGGATGCTTCCTGACTGTCTGACCCTGATCAGCCTCTGTCCTTTGCCACAGCCTGACGAGCAAGCATCCTGCTGTTTCCATTCCTCCCTCTGTCCTGCTGTCTTCCTTTTCCTCTACTTCCTTCTCATTTTCTTTTTCTGCTCCCTTTCTACCTCTGTATGTGTATCCTGGAATAACTCAGTATGGGTAAGAAGCTTCCTCATTCTTTTAATTATGAATTTATAAAGTACTTCTTTGTGCTGCTGTTTGTGGAGTCATAGTGTTCAATTTTATATGCCTAAAATTTTATGTAACTAACTGTATATTGATGGATGATTCATTCTGTATTATTCACTTTATCACTGTGTTGAATTACCTTACAGAAGATGGATAGATTTACCCACTATTTTCGATAGGTATCATTGGAAGCCTCTATGACTCAACCAGTCTTGTATTCTGTACCTACATAAAATCAGCACCAGCAGGTTCACTGTTAATGTGCTCTATCTGCATGAGTTATACCAGTCTACTTCCCATGACATCTACATGTCTTTCTGGCTGAACACAGGAAGACAAATCCTAGGGAACAAATCCCTAGGTGACTGTGCGTAGGTAGAGTAGTAAGGGTCTTCTTTCTCAAATGTATGTCTTCTTAGCTTTTTATACATTTGTGTCTTTGGTCCTGAGGTGGGTGGGGTTGCCTAGCTACATTCAAAGCATGTTTTCTTATCATCCTACTGCAAATGGTGCAGCTTTTTAAATGGCATTAACCTCTGTATCCTCTTTGGTCGGAACTTTAAACATCAGTTCCTTCCCCTTCAAAACTATAAATACTTATGTCTCCCTGCTCTGTTCCCCCTCCCATTCTCACTTTAAATCTTGCCTAAACAGTATCATCATCCATGCTGCTGCCCAAATGCTTTGTTGCCATAACATTTCCAGTCATATGAACTAGTCCATCACCTTAAAGCCAGCGAGTTTCCCACCAAGTGTCAGTGCATGGATAAAGAATACAAATTCTTTATCATGGCATAACATGAGTGGCCTCTAGTTCAGTTTGTGATTCTTTACTTCAAGTGAAACCTCATGCCTGTGACTGTTACTGTTCACTTTCTTGTCAGCACTTGGCGTTCTGAGTACTCATCAGACCTGGCACTGATATCCTCTCATAGTATTCTTGTCCTCTATCTTGCTTCTCCAGACTTTCCCAAATTCTTGGAAACCAATTCCAAAGGCTTAAGAGTCATATGGCCAATGTTAGTCACAGCATTGATCTTCCTTGTAATGTCATAGACATATGTAGACATAGCTTAAAGAGGAAAAGGTTTGGCTTGGCTTACAGTTTCAGAGTCTTCCAAGCATGGTTGCTTGGCTCCAAATGCATGTTTAAAGTTGTGGACTGTATAATATTGGGTATCTTGGTGGAGGACTCTTTCCACCTCACTGTGGTCAGGAAGCAGAGGCAGAGAGCAGAAGGGGCCAAGGACAAGAAATCCCAAAGGACCTGCCTCAGAGACCCATTGCTTCCGTCTGGGTTGTCCTTCCTAAAGGTTCTAGAACTCTGAAATAATGCCACCAGTGGGGACATGCTAATACCTGGGCTTACTTTGGGGTGTGTTTTAAGTTTCTATCCTAATAATTGCCTAATATAGATGTTATTTACCACCATGTTTTGATGGGACTTTATTTTATGGCATACTGTCTGCACTTTTACTTAAGTCTTTGCTATACAGTTGTGTATATGAATGAGCCTTTCAGCATATGATCAACTGTAAAGTTTTCTGACTTCTTTTGGTTCCATGGACTTCATCCTGTAGTATATTTCTCAAGAAGGGATCTTGTACTCTTGCTTTTCAGACTGGTCTTTGTGTAGTCTAGATGCTAGGAGGATGTCCCCTGGCTGTAGTGGCCATGATTCACATTGCCTTTCAGTGCATAACTGGAGGAGGTTTCTCCACTCTTGTTTTTATATTTGATTTTGTTATAGGCATCTCTGATTCCACTTAAATATACTAACCTTTGTTCATTACTTTGTCTTTTCTTCCTAGAGAGTCTGAACATGTTTTATTTTTGAAAAATTTTAGTAGGGGTGTACTTGAAATTGATTGTCCCTTTCATCCTTTCAGCCTGTAGACTCCTTTTTAAAATTCTGTGATGCAATTACAATAATTTTATAGTTTTATGACCGGTTCTCTTTCTTCTTGCCTCTTTTAAAAAATCTTTTCTGCTAGGACTCAAATTTTAAAAATGTTTTCCTACTTTCCTGTTTTATTTGTCTTTGCCCTTTGTGTCTTCCATCATCTTATTTTGAGTATCTTCCTGCCTTTAATACTCGTTATGAAGCGTTCATTAGTAATTTGTAATGGACTTTATGATAAATGGGCTTATTTTTAGATGTGCCTACTTAGGAAGATGTTTTAAAAGCATGTGTCCAATCTAGATTACAAATGAATTCTAAGAAATTAATTAATTGTCAGTGAAAGAAAAGCATCTTAGCCTTAGTGGAAAACCCTTCAAGCAAACTCTGTGTTCACTGTTCATTGCCCTCCCTGGGATTACCATTCTGGTTCCAGCCTTCTTCAGATGAGACCTAGGTTGTTCCTAGGAGTTCGTTTTCTTTGGAATTGGCTGACAAAGCAGTCATTATAATTAACGGCAGTGGACAGAATTAATTAAATGGATAATTTTTCTGTTAGTAATTTGACTCTGTGGGTACAGGGTGGGTATAAGCAGTACTATTACATACTGTGGCTAGAGCTGCCCTTTGCTTCAGACTGTCTTGTGGGGAGATCCTTTTGTCTATTCCTTCAGCAGGTATCAGTCATCTCATGTCTTGGACAGTAGTTAGTACTAGAGACACACATGGTCCCTGCTTCAGCTGTGAATGAACCTTTTTAAGGATGAATGGCCTTAGAGAAAGAGTCCTGTATAAAACATTGTGTAATGCTACAAGCTCCATCAATCTACTTTTGAACTGTATTGGAAGAATACACAGAAGATTACAGTGACATTATCAACAGTGTGGAGTCTTAACAGCTCTTAGTTCTTTTGATGAACCCCAAGTGCTGTTAGACTTTGAAGACATGGCAATACATTTGAGATGACTTTTCTCGTGAGTGTGCACCAAGCTAAGCAAAACCGAGCAAAATCTTACTAAGAACACACTACTAGTTTGATTCCTCATGTTTACTTGCTCAAATCATGACTGTTCCAGTACTGGTGCTTTTTAAGGTTGGCTAATGTAGGATGGTCTGTCAGTTGCCTGGAATTGTTCTTTCTATAAGCAAGGTTTTATTAATAGGGATATATTGTCTCTATCTGTCTTTCTTTTGAAAGTCCTCCGCTCTGGTTAAAAGGAAATCTTTGCTTTCTGAACATACCTTTATATGCACAGCTGGCACCAACAGGGTACTTTTGGATCAAATCTTGGAGCTTTAAAAACATGAAAAAAATACAGCTAACAATGCCCGTTCTGTTCAGCAAGGCGAGGCTGTTTGTAACAGGGCAAAATTTAAACTTGTGTTTCCTGCTTGCTAGCTGCAGAGAGGCATCTTGTTTGATCCATCAAACTTTCCTAACATAAGGATGTAATTTTAAGAAGACAAAATAACAATTCTGTCACCAAACATACCAAAGCATAGAAGGCCTTAAGTGAACAATTGGTATTTTGTTAACAGTTGAAAATGGGTTTGGAAGGATGAATGGTTTTGATTTGTTTCAGCATGTTAGAGACATGTACCTAAAGCTTCCTCCTTCTTGGTTGGCTTTTGCCTCAGTTGTTTCCCCAGGTTTGAATGTTTTTTCAGTTCTTCTACAAGAAGGTCCACTGCAAGAACTCCTGGGTCTAGTATAGACTGAAATGTTTCTGAGTAGCATTAGCCCTAAGCATGCTCCACCTTTGGGAAACCCACTCACTTCTTGTTGGTTACTCCTTAGTTGGACACTCCCTTCTGCCTTGTTTCTAGGCCAGTTCAGATGAGAGTCTCTATTTTTTTTTTT
>CABHPQ010157107.1:26592-66143 GCA_902168405.1 Peromyscus aztecus | reverse complement strand
CCCTGAATATCTAACATAGTTAACCTTAACCCAATCAGATGGGTGTTATTATCCTTCCAGCCACTCACTGGCTCTATTAACCACATTCAGAATAGGTGCCATGCCCAGGAGTAGTTAGCTAACACAACACAAACTCAGTGGTATTTTTGTACACTTTTGTCCCATAATGTTGTTTGGGCTTTTTGTTGTTGTCTTATTGGTCTTTTGCTTGTATATTTTAGCTTCTGGCTTTCGTGTTTTTGTGTCTAGGGATGGTCTCTGTGGTTTTGTTGTTTGGGTTGTTTTGTTTTTGGTTGGTTGGTTGGTTGGTTGGTTGGTTGGTTGATTGGTTGGTTGGTTGGTTGGTTGGTTTTTAAAGAGAAAGAGAAAGGGCTTGAAGTTGGGTGTGGGGGGCAGGGAGGATCTGGGAGAACTTGGGGGAGGAACAAGCATGATCATAATATACTGTATGAATTTTTTCAATTAAAAAATAAAAAATAAAGATAGCTCTATGGGTAGAGTACTTCAGTGTACAAACCTAAGGACCTGAGTTTGAATCCCCGCACCTCCATAAAAAGCTCAAAATCTTCAGATGTAAGAGTGGTCCTCACCCTTCATCAAGGAAACTTCTCTTTGCAACAGACAGAGACCATTACAGAAAACCACAACCAATCAAAATGCAGAGTTGTGGAACCCAGTCACAGTGCATACATCTACAATATAACTCCCACACCTAAGGCTCAGGGAACATTGTGTAAGACAAGGCAGAAAGATTGTAAGGGTCAGAGGATAAGTTTACTGTGAGACAATGTCTCCTAGTAAATGTCAGAAGCTGCACCCGTGAAGTGCAGTTGGGTGGGGGGTGGCGGGGCAGGGAGGTGGCACTCAAGCCCTGTGGCCGCAGCCTACACAAAGAACTACTGACAACTAAGGAATGCTGAGAAAGGGATAAATGACCTTCCCCAGGGAAGAGCACACCAACTGGCTGTCCAGTGTCAAACGGTCAGCCCTGGAAACATACATACAAGTAGCATTGTGCAGACTCAGCACATTCGATTTAGGAGTGGGTGAGTGTGTATGCGTGCTGTGTGTGTGTGTGTGTGTGTGTGTGTGTGTCCATCTAACAATTATTAATGGGGAAATGAATTTGAAAGAGAGCAAGGAAGGGCATAAGGGTACCTCTGGAAGAAGAAAAGGAAAGGGAGAGATGACGTATGTATAATAATTATACGAAATCGCTAAAATAAAATAAGTAGATAAAAGCTGGGTGTGGATGTGGCTCCAGTGCAGAGATTGGGAGCTCACTGGCCAACCAGCTTAGCTGAGACAGTGAGCTCGTGGTGCGGTGAGAGGCCTTGTCTCAAGGAAATCGGAAGAAAACATGTCCTCCCCTGGTCTCCAAGTGTGTGGGCAATGGCACATACCCCTGTCCACTCGTGTGCATGCCACACGCACGCACACAGTCTTTAAAAAGAGAAGGAATTGTTTTTTTAAGCAGTGGCTACAGTAAGGATATACAGTCTAGTTGAATCCTCTCCTTCAGCCCTTTCCTCTGAGGAAGGAACTGAGAAGGCCAGCTGTGGCGACATACACCTGTGATCCCAGCACTGGAGGAACTGAAGCAGAATGGTAAGTCCCAGGCCAGCCTGGGATGCAGCAAGACAGCAAGACAGCGTTTCCAAGGGGAGTGGAGGGCAGCTGACTGGCAATGACCCCAGGCCCTACTGTCCGAAGACCAGAGCTGCATGCATCCCCCCAACCCATGCTCCCAGGCCTTTGCTTAGAGACTGCTTAGTGTATACAGCTTAAATACCAGCGCTCCTGGTGGGGCACGGTTCACCAAACCGGCTCATTTATTCATTAATTTGCTTTCCATATTTCCAAACAGAGGTGGCTGCAGGCGGGGCGAATCAATACTGCACTCTGTGATTCATCTTCGTTCCTGCCACCTCCTGCACCAGCTCCTCGCGCGGCTCCTCCGAGGGTCCTGAGCGCTGACGAATGGGATTCTCTGAGGCAGCCACACCACGTTAGCAGATTAAATCATTAATATCTGCATCGGTCATTTTTACGAGCCTCCCTTACCCCAGATGCCACCGCCCTGTTTAGAGACCCGTGCAGACATGCTGAGGCCAGAATTGCCACTTCTGTGCCGTGATTGGCTGTGAAAGTCGAAATATTGATTTTTCTCTTCTGCATTTCTAAAAGCAGGTATATTGCCCACAGTTGCAGAAACTATTTGAAACGAGGTCTGAATTCCTACCGGCTGACCCCACCGGCACCCTACACCACAGGGTTTTTCTAGAGAGAAGAAAATGGTCTTGGAATTAAAGCTTCAAGTTAAGGCCTATGGGTTTGTGGCGGAGGTCCACACCAGGACTCTCAGGCCTCCCAGCCACCCACAGAGATGTCACGTGTTCTACACGCCTGTGTTTATTTCCCCAGCATTCGAAGGTGATGCTGCAGACTTCCAGAAACTGAGTATTTTTTCTGGTTTCCTAAAATCGTGTGCATTACCCATAAATTGGACATTCCATCTTTAGAAACTAAGTTGAGGCCATAAGAGCGGATCCTTCGAGGTGGATTAGTGTCCTTAAAACAAGAGGGGAGGACCCACTGAGGTGGCCTGGTGAGTCACACCAGTAACCTTAGTGCTGGAAAGGGGGGAGAGAAGAAAGGGGAAGAGAGACCCTCAGAGCCTTAGAAATCAAGGGCCAGTCATGGAGCCACCAGTGAGCTCTGGGTTCAGTGAGAAACACTACCTCAAAATCCATAGGAAGATACCCAACGTCCACCTCTGACTGTCACACAAATGCACACACATACCTGCACATTTTACCTGTATCCACACATGTACACACACACACACACACACACTATACAAACATACAAAAATAAAAATCAAAACAAAAATAAACTAAGAGGAAAGACCCCATGTGGGAGCCCTTGTGGAGGAGCACTGCCGCCTCCCTGGCTAACAGGGTCCAGGGACCGGAACTTCCCTGCTGCAAGCAGAGGACCCTTGAGTGTGCTTTTGCTCTGCCCTGGGCTTAACTCTCTCTTAAAGGAGCAACTGATAAATACTTAAGGAAGTCTTTCCAAGTGGCACAGAAGGGATCATAGACTACAGGTGATGAGACGAACTGTATCCCAATAAAACTTTATTTGTAAAAGCAGGGGACCAACTGAACTGGCCTGGGTCGTATCCCCCATTCAGCAAGATGGGCTTTTAGGCATGAAGCTGACTGACCCCTGAGTGAGCGCTGGCTTGCCCTGCACCATGCAGGGAAACCAAAAGGCAGGGACTTTGAGATACTTCCTTAATTCTTCATCCCTCTCTCCTCCTAGATTTTGATGGTTTACATATTACTATACCAGGTTACATAGGGCCATTTATGCAAATATGACTGTACTTGGCATTATCCTCCCATGCCCCACTACTCTTCCCTCTCAAGACCTCCCCTCCCTTTGTCCCCTGGACATCGTCACATCTACTTCCAGGTCGTACATATAGACATGATTTTAGGAATCAAAAAAGTCCCCTAGCTGGAAAGTTATTTTTTCTCTTAAACCCTAAAAAAAGCTGTCTTTGAGGTTTAAAAAAAAAAAAAGCTACTAAAAAAACTATTGAAAAGTGTGACATTATCTGCTAAATATGAGATGTTTAAATTCATATAAAATAATAAATCATTACATGTCAGCATAGGTAATTTTATACAACAAAAATTAAACATGGCCCCCATTCTCCCTCCCCCCCAAATTAGGGGCGATCAGGCAGGCACGGCAGGAACAAAGTTCCCCCTCTGCCCAGTGGAACCGAGAGAAGTACCAAGCCTCCTCCAAGAGGCAAAAGCCAACCTGGAGTCACTAAGGCAAACATGGAGAAGAAATCTAACAGCAGAGGTAAAGTTTAATGCTTTACAAGGGGCTCCTGATGTCACCCCACCTCACACTCCCCCTCTATCTTTCACTGGCCCCCTAACCCACTCTCCACTCCCCTCTAATTTCTTGAGCTATTCCCACACACACTGTCTCAGCCACACAGACCTCTGTCCTCTTCCTCACACAGCCAAGTTTGCTCTCACTTCAGAGTTCTCGTACATTTGCTCCCATTGACCTCAGTAAGTTCAGGCAAGATCATCCAAACCTGCCCCGTGGCAGCAGAATGCCTAACCAAGTGATAGACTCACAAGACAGTATGAGGTTTGAGTCACCTCATTGTGGAGTTCCTTCTTACACAGCATAGTTAGCTGACACAGAGGCTGTGCTACTCATTTGCAGTGGAACTCTTAACAGAAGCATTTATTCTGTACAGTTCTCATCAGCAACATGGGAGAGTTGGGGATTTTAGTCTGCCTTTGTCTGGCATTTCAGGAGTGCCCAACTCTGTGGCTTAGCCTTCTTCTGGAACTCTCTTCCCTTGGCTTGTAGGACACTCTGTGTCTTAGTTTCTTTTCCTGACACTGTGACAAAAACAACTGAAGCCAAAAGTGTTTTTTATGGCACACAGTCAGATGTCTGCTGTGGCAGAGGAGTTCTTAGAGAAGGATGTGATGTGGTCACATCACATCCACAGTCATGAGACGGAAAACGGTGAATGCTTGTTCTCAGTTTGTTTTCTCCATTTTACACAGTTCGAGGACCCCAGCCCAGGGGATGTGTCCCCCACAGTGGGCAGGTCTTCCCACCCCAATGAACCTAGTCAAGGTAATCCCCATAGGCATGCCCAGTAGCCTGTCTCCTAGGTGATTCTAGGCCAAGTTGACAATTGAGACTAGACATCACAGCCCATAATGAGTATATTGCTCCCCACTTATGCTTCCAGATTTCTTCTTATGTCCTCACCCTCCAGTGACTGGTTAAAATAGAGAAGTGTTAGTCAGCTCTCCTGATACCATGATAAAACACCTGAGAAAAATCAACCTACAGGGAGAAAAGGTTCTTTTTTCCTCACAGTTCAGAGGTTTCAGCCCCTGGTTTCTTGATACTTTGTTTTGGAGCCTATGGAAAGGTAGAGCATCATGGCTTGGGAGAGCATGAAAGACAAATCCATTAGCCTCATGGTGGCTGAGAGCAGAAAAGAAGCTGAGGCTCCAGCATCCCCTTCGAGGGCATTTTCTGATGATTTGACTCCCACTAGGCTCCACCTCCTAAAGGTCCAACCCCCTCAGTAGTGCCATGGGTTGAGGAACAAGCCTTTAACACATGGGCCTCTGGAGGCACTTAAGGTACAAATCATAGCATTCCTCATGGCCTGGTCCATGGTGCCATGTCCCCATATTGTAACCTCATAGTACTATCCCACTCATGGGTCCTCACAGCCAGATCCAGGGCACACACTTTCCTTTGTGGAAGTCACCCACCAAGAATGGGTAAGGTGTTCGTGCTTGGTTTGAAGAAACAATCACCCAGGACCTGGGCCCAGCCAACAAACCTAGAGTGAGCAACTAGACCCTCCAAAAAAGAACTTTGTCCTTGAAGGACAACTTAGACAACTACTCACTGTGACTCCCTCTCCTTTTCCTTTTCCTTCTCCCTCTTCAAGCAACCCTTTAGCCTGTCTCGCACCCATCTTCTATCTTTCATCCTCTTCCATGCCTATCGCGTCCCTTCCCTAGATGAACACAACAACCAGTCAGATAGTCTCCCTGCTGTAATGTGGACCTCCTCCTTTACCCACAGTTCCTCCTTCACCCAGCAACCCAAACTGCAAGCTTCCCAAGCCACACTCCTTATACAATTCTGGCTTCCCATTGCTCTTACGGAAAGAGTGAGGCCTAGGGTGGCTCCCGAAGGCAGCAGGTCACCCTGCTCATCCTCACTCTCTCCACGGCACCCGCACTGGCCTGGCCTCGGTTCCCGAGGTTACTGCAGGCTTTCCCACCACAAGACCTCGCTATTACTTCTTCCTAGGATGCTCCTACTCCCACTTTCACCGGCCGATCCCCCTTCAGTCCCTAGGCCTTAGCTACAACATCACTTCCTCAGGGAAGTCCTTCCTAGACCTCCTGACTGGATTGACGTCCTCAGAACACACGAAGGGGGTCTTGTGTCGCTTGGCTTCCTGAATCCCTGTCGCTGACATGGCAATGAGAATGATTCTTCGAGTGGGGACAGAGCTGTGACACGGCACTGTATTTGCTATCCCTCTCCAGGCTCTGATCCTTCTCAAGAGCCACGGCTAGGAGAGAATTAGCAAGATCGGAACTCAGGTCAGTCAGACTCCAGACCTGAACTCACTCCATCAGCAATTATCAAGCCTGGGTCCCAGGGGGTTCTGAAATTCATCAGGGGGACATCTTAGGAAGCTGGAAACCTGAACATCAGAACTTGAGATGCCATGCTCATCTCTCTGCCCACACGATTTACTCCCAAGAAGGACAGACCAGTGTTTCCTCTCACTGTCCACGGCCTCATCCTGAATAGCATCTCAGTCGATCTTAAACTTGACTTCCCAGTCTGTGGCGTCTCCCACAGTTCCCACTCAGGTCTCCAGCTTACTCTGTGCATATGACTCCCACTGTCTGTCAAGCTCTGTCACTTCACCTGTCCCTAAAGCCTCCAGCCACACTCACTCGTTAGAAAATGCTTCTTCAGTGGGCTGGAGAGATGACTCAGCAGCTAAGAACACTGAATCTGGAGAACCCAGATTCAAATCCCAGCACCCACAGGGCAACTCAGAACCATCTGTAACTCCAGTTCCAGGGGATCTAATACCCTCTTCTGGCTTTTTTGAGCCCCAGGCATACACATCGTACACATTCATACATGCAGGCAAAACACTCATACACATAAAACAAAGATAAATAACTTTTAAAAATACCTCTTCAGCCGGGCGGTGGTGGCGCACGCCTTTAATCCCAGCACTCGGGAGGCAGAGGCAGGCGGATCTCTGTGAGTTCGAGGCCAGTCTGGTCTCCCAAGTGAGTTCCAGGAAAGGCGCAAAGCTACACAGAGAAACCCTGTCTTGAAAAACCAAAAAAAAAAAAAAAAAAAATACCTGGCATGGGAGGTGGGCTTAATAAAGTGTTTGCTGTGTAAGAACGAGGACCTGAGTTCAGATGCCCAGCATGCATAAAAGCCAGACATGACAACATACTCGTGCAATCCCAGAGCTGGGAAGCTGGAAACAGAAGGGTACCCAGGGCTTATTGACCAGCCAGTCTATCCAGTCAGTGGGCTCCGGGTCCAGTGAAAGACCCTGCCTCAAAAAGAAGGTGGGGAGTGATTGGGGAAGACATGTAACACCAACCCCTGACTTCCAAAGGCATGTTCACACATGGACATGGGGGGGGAGTGACGAACACACACTCATTCATTCATTTACACATCCACTACACATGCAAAGAAGAAGAAAATATCCCACCCCACCCCGCAAGCTTATCTGACTTGGATTCTCTCCTGGCCAGAAGTCAATGGTGGGTACACATCTTTTGTTTATTCAGGTACCTGATGACGTCAAATCCTATTAATAACTCTGGCAGCTTGCTTGTCCTTTCCCTTGTATTATGAACCCCAGCCTTTGTTTACCAATAAAAACCTATCATTTCCTCCAGGTTCAGCAATCCCATGCTCACCACCTCTTCTTGAACCACTGTCTGTCTCATTCTCATCTCCAACCTCTCACCCCAACTCACCATTCAATCCTAAGGAACTGGCTCCTCTAGAAAACACAAGCTTAGCCCTCCTCCAGCAGGCACCTTCCACAGCCCAGACATCTCCCTAGACTCTTACCATTCCATTACTTCATCCAGCTTCTGAATGCTATGGGGGTCTTGGGTGAGGACTGGTCATCTAGGGTTAACGCTGAAGTCATCCCAGGGGGACAGACGATAAAACTGTGGGTCTTCGACTCACTCAGACAGGAGAGAGGAGAGGCAGTCCTGGAGTGAGGGGCTCTGACAGTGAGCCAGCTAGAGATCTGAGGTGGGAGACTTGAAATCGCAGACAGCCGGGGGCGGGGAGGAGGGGCGAATAGCCAAGATCAGCAGGGTTCTGGACACAAAGTAACAGTTAGAACTCCATAGGAGGGCAGTTACACATCCTGAGGGCAGTTATAGACCCGAGGGCAGTTACAGACCCAAGGGCAGTTACAGACCCCAAGGCAGTTACAGACTCGAAGGCCTTAACAGAGCTGGGGTCAACGGACAGAGTGAAAGCAACTGAGAAGCACCAGGCACTAAAAAAAATTATAGGAACAGCTCCCATCCCCTTAATTAGAGATGCCCCAGGGTTGGGGGCCTTGCTAGGGGCTCTGGATTTGATTGTTTATAGGCTCCAGGGCCCTCCCGGGTCTTACCTCATTGTGGATAGATATTACCCTAGCCTTAGCCCTTGCAACAGTTGCAATCTCCTCCAAGAGTAGGGGAACAGCCAAGGAGCAGTCCTTCTTAAAGGGGCGAGTCCCTGTCTTCCAAGTTCCTCTGCCTCTCCTTTACATGGGTCACCAGCTTTCCCTGTGGAGGTGTGAGCAAGCAAACACCTGTTCACCCCCGATCAGGCACTGACAAAAGACATAGAAATCATCGCACCCTCATCTAGTTGGATAAGACAATAAATCTATAGGGGTTACTTACTAAGAGTATAAAAAGCCCACTCCCAAACCTGTATCCCTGGAGCTGCTGCAGCTCCACCTGAGAGTCTCCGCTCTGCTACACAACCTTGGAGAGGGGACTTGAGTGTCTTGTGACTTTCTGAGCTTCCGGAATAAGTTCTTCAAGTGTCTTGGTTTTCCTGAGCCTCCCTCCTCTCTCCAGGGGGTGTTTGGAGGAGTTTGATTTAAATAAACAGTACACCACACTTGAGGGCTTGCCTTACCACCAGACTCCATCCTACTGATGTGCACGGCCTACCTAAGACACCTGAGAACTGTTATATGCCCGATGCCAAAGAGACAGAACCCCAACCAGTGGCCAGCTGCTGAGACTTGATTAGGTCTCACATGAGGAACACCTCTGAGTACATATTCCACACATCTGGAGGGGTTATCCAGGAAGATGAATCTCCACTTCTGCATACTGCTCACTAGCTAGCCATCCTATGTTTCATAGATTTCCTTTTCTGTTTTACTTCTCCCCACCCCCTGTGGTGATTTGGGGGGTCATCTCCAAACGAACTATACTCCATCCTGTTTCAGCATCTGGTTGTGAAGGATCAGAATGTCCTCAGGCCCTCATCTCCTCTGGGTACCACCTTCTCCCCTCTTCTGGACCAGGATGTGTGTGCTACTCACTTCCTTCTCTTACCCTTTCTCCAGTGTGCTGAAGCCTGACTGCTGCCTTGGGGGTCTCACCCAAACTGACTCTTAACTATGTGAATACAAGTTTTCCTTTTGTGATACCTCTACAATGTTCAATATGTGCCACTCTCCCCTCAGAGTTCTCTACCCTGGCTTCATGTCACCGTCTCTGCTCACCGGCCATTGCTCCCCACACACTCTAACTACCCTTTAAATGTGGATGCTCCTACAGGCTCTCCACCCCTGGTCTTCTCCTCTTTTGAGTTCACACCCTCCTTAAAGTTGCTACCTTCCCATCATGAGTCACAGCTGGCTCCTCACCGCCTTGTCCAAACTGAGCAGGGTCCCAAGCACCAGATCTTGATTCTAGATGTCAATTAAATCTTCTCTCTTGCTCTTCTCTGATCAATGTCCCAACCATCCACCCAGTCACCCGAGCCACCCCACTTCCCACCTTAACTATCACACACACCATGATTTGAATATTAGCTGCTCCCTCATAGGCCCATGTGTTAAATGCTTGAAGCCTGGATAGCTGTCCTATTTGGGGAGGTTCTGGAAACTTCAAGAACCCAGGTAGAGGAATTAGGTCACATGAGGCACAGCTTGAACCTCGTACTTTTCTCTCTGTTTGCTTTCGATCTACCATGAGACAAAGAAACGCCCAGGCTACACACCCCTATATAGCCATAATGTTCTGCTCAAGTGGATGGGGCTGAGCAATCATGGATGGGACCCTCCAAAGCTGTGAGCCAGAATAAGTCTTCCCTCCTTCATGTTGTTCTCTCAGGGGGTCGTGAGGGTGATAAAGCTAATGCCACGTTTCACACTCAGACTTTTCCTATCACCCCCTACAAGCCTCTCCTGTCCACCAGCACTGACATGGCCACCGTGATCAAGCCCAGGTCTGTTTTACAGTTTCTTTACCCCCCAGGCCATGTCCCATCCTCCACAATCATTGCTGCTATAGCACAAATGTGAGCAGCTAGATCCTGCCCCTGCTGTTGTCTGTGCTCACTGCCATCCCCAGGCTTCTGTGACACCCCTGCCCTCCAGTCCAGGGTGCTGTCCTCCCCAGGGTCACTTCTCCCACACTGGACAATCTCCAGCTCAGCAGCTCTCCACTCTCGCTAAACATCACAACTACCCAGGAGTACTCTTTTCACAAAATGAAAACTTATCGGATGAGCTATTATAGGGGCAGACATTTGCTCTCTTTCTGTGCCCCATTGAGACTAGCAGGAGCCCAGGTTGAGAGCACTCTCTATCCCAAAGGATCAAGGTCTTTCATGCCCACAACCCTAGCACCCAGCACAGTGTGGCCCGCCTTAAACTCAGTGCATATTTGTTGAGTGAAATTCTCCTCCAGCCATGGCCATGGGAACTTTGTCATCTTTCCCCATCCACTTCCCCTATTTTGATGCCACGGCATATAGTAAATGCTCAATAAATAAGCATTTGTTGGGTAAATTAATACAGAAAGGAAAGAGTCAAGCATCCACCCAGCTTTCATTTTTATAGGCAAGCTCTAGGGGAATAGAGACAAATCAAACTGAACTTCCTACAGTTTTGCTAAAATGGAATTTGCCAAAGACGTGCTGAAAAATGAATTTAATTAGGCCTGTTAATAGGGGAGTCGTTGGTGGCAAAGATTTAAAGCCCAGGCTGGAAAAGGTATCGATAATTTTACCGTTTTAAATTATATAGGAGGTTATTTCTCACTCTTGCCTTAATTATAAGAATGTGTCTCAACAAAATCTGGGCTTTGGAGGGAAATAAAGCCAACAGTGGCAGTAAAATCTGGTGTACCTCTGAAGTGAGGCATCTGAGGCAGCAGGGTAGGAGAGCAGTTGATCGCTCCAGGGCGCCCACCAAGGTGGTAGTGTAGCATGCCGGGCCACAGAACTGGGCCTCATTAAGCTCACGACTGTCACTAAAACCCTAGTGGCTCTTACCTGCAAGAGCCATCAGTAGAAGGGAGGTGCTGTTGCAGTGAAGTGGAGGGACCTGGAGGCCTTGGGACTGTGGGTCTCCTTCGCCCTCTCTCCTTTATCTACATTCAATATCCAAGTTCAAATCTGTCCCACCACCAGGCCCGGGTCAGGGCACTCACTTGCTCCCCACTTGCCAGCATTAGAAATCATAGCTGCCCGCAAATTACAGTGCTCAGATTGGGGCTCTGGCCCCTTTCAGATACAAAGAATACTGAACAGTCATGGGGTGCGGGAATCTCTAGTTTCTAGAAATGAGTCTCCATATGTCCATAGAGTGCTACTCATTGTACAAATCTGTATTGACTGGTGCTCCATGACACTGTGTGATCTACACAGGGAAGGAGTAGGATGAGGCAAGAAAGAAAGTTTTTCAGAGAGCACCAGAAATCTAGCAACCAAAATTATCAATACTTTAGTATAAGTTGATTAACAACAAAAGCCAAATTTAAATCTCTACTGTGGCCTGGTGGAGTGGCATACACCTGTGATCCCAACACTCAGGAAACAGAGGCAGAAGGATCCTGAGCTTGGGGGTAGCCTGAAGTACATAGTGAGCTACATAGTGAGCTCAAGACTGTCCTGGTCCAGCTGGGTTACATAATGAGACTCTGTCTCAAAAATATACATAAGTCTACATTCACAATGAACAAGATGCAAAACCTTTCACTGGGGCACACATGAGAGCCATACACCCTCTCCCTCCCAGCTCTGGGCCCAGGCACTGAGGACACAGCAGGGAACGGGACAGTCTGTCCCCACAATTCCAGGGCTAAGAGGAGAAAATGAGGATGAGGTGTCAGGGGAAAGCATGGAGGGCGGTGGGGACGACTCCAGAATTAAAGGACGCAGCAAGAGGGGTGACCACACTGACGTCTGCACCCCGTCCCCAGCCCAGACTTCCTGCCGTCTCTTGTAAAGAAAGGATTTGTAGAGTTTTCTCAGATCTGTGATCAAGAGCCTGAAACCATTCCTGAAATGGGGGGCTCATTTTCTTATTTGGCTCAAGTTCCTGATGGGTCTTGACCCGTTTCTACCTGCCAGGCCCCTCAAGCTCCCCAAACAATGTCACCAGCTGGATACAGTAGTTCAAGCACGAGCCTGGGGGAGGGGCATCTCAGATTCAAACCATGCAACAGAGATGCAAAAAGTGGCGGAGATTCCCACTGTCACCCCATCGGTCACACTATATCCCATGCTCTGACAATGTGGTGTGAGATGGGGAAACAGTGGTAACAACTCACCCTGCTGCTGCACACGTGTGTACGTCAATTCCTGCGTTCCCTCTTCCGAGCCTTAAGAGCTTGGACGCCACCCAGGGAGGTGTAAACTTCTGCAGTGTGGGAAGCTGGCTTTGGATGAAAGGACCCTGCCCACGGAGAAACGAAAGCTTTGGGGTTGTTCAACACAAGTTCCCAGCCACATGCTCCATACCTCAAGCTGAAACCAGGCTCCATCTCAAAGGACCTGCACTAAGTTTCTGGATCTTTCTGAACCTTGTTGTCCTCATCTAGAAAATAGGAATAGAACAAGGTTCCCATGTCCTGTAACTCCACTGTGACGTTCAAGTGTTCCTGCTAGGGCAGGTACCCAGAGAGTGTGCACCCCTCTCCCTCCAGCCCTGCCCAGGCCAGCAACACTGTCTCCAAGGTGACCGGACTCTGCAGAAGTTCAGAAGAAACCCACTTTCTATTTCCTTGACAGCCGATTTCATGGATCACCGAGACAGACGCAAGCATGGCTGCTTATCCAATGGAGAAAAGAACAGATTCATTTTCATTCCTAAATGCCCGTTGTGACCTATTCTCTGTCGATTTCTCCTTTTGGAGGCTACAGCTCTTCCTAGGACTTTCAATTTAGCCAAAGACAGAAAACAGGCCCTAATGACAGAATATCCTGCCGGGAGGGTGTGAGAAACCCAATGGCTGCCTCGCCAGTAATAAGTCCAAAGGAAAGATATTATGTCACCCTCGTCTGAATTAAACAGCTGAACTATCATCCTGGGCCATTAAAAAACGAACCAGTGTGCTGGAAGGCTTCCAAGGACTTTGTGCCTGGCATCCCCAAAAAGCTCTAGGATCCAGTGGGGGTTTATATCCTCCTTTTCTGCCAATAACTCTGTCTTTGAAAACCCAGAGGAATAATTTGATGAAATGATCCTTTGCACTCCTAGATACCGGGACAGGCCACAAACAGGGGCTTTGAAGCCCTTGAGAAGTGTGGCAGGACACAGAATGGAAAGCAGAGTGGGGGACAGAGCAGAGAAGGGGGACACAGAGCAGATAGCCAAGTGAGTCTGGAGACTGTGTGATGATGAACTGTCCCCTGGAGATGTTTTCTCCGCTACAGACAATCAGGGATGCTTCCCATCTGCACCCCAAAGGTAACTTGTCTCTTACAAGAGAGGAATTCTAGGTGGTGAAGTCCCAGATGCCTGTAGTGGCTGAGCAACCAGCTCCCCACCCGTCCTGCCCTTCCAGGACACTGTGGTCTCTCCTCAACAACTCCCAGTGCTTATGTGTGGCCTGACCAGGCTCCACCTCTCTGAGAATCTCTTCAACCTTTGCACCCCCAACGAGGTCGCTAGAGCGGGGCTGAAGCCTAACCCTGCTGCACACAGACTACGGACACATTACTCGGGTAAAATGCAGCCCTGCTTTCCTCATCCAACCCACCCCAAATGAACAAATCCAGTTTGCCTTAGACTGCCCATAAAGAGTGATTTAAAAAAAAAAAAAAAAAAAAAAAAAAAAGAGCAAGGGCAGCCAAGCCATCTACATGTTATCCCCTCAGCAAATGTCACAGAAGGCTGGAACCTCTCCTAGGCACTAGGGACACAGTAGGGACAGGATGCACACTTCCGGGCTAACGAATGTTACAACTCACACTGAGCAGGCGTACCTATCTTACGAAGGAAGAAACCGGAGCTGAGATGGATGGAGAACTTGAGTGTACAGCACAGCTGGCAAGAGGCATAGCCTGGATTTAACCCTGAATTCCCGCCCTAAATTCCCGCACTGTGGAACCTGCCCCAAAGCCTACTGGGAACAGGGATCCTGGGGACTCCATCTGCCCCAAAGGCCTAAGATTCTTTAAAGACAGAAGCCTCTCTCGCTGTTTGTCTAACTCACTGGTTCTAAAACTTGTGTGTGCCTCAGTGTGAGGAAAACCAACGGATGTTATTAGTTTTTCCGAGGAATCTTTGTACGGGCATTTGCTCCGCCCATGACCTTGGGCTATACAAGGAGGCGGTGCTTCCTGCCCTTGTATTTCTGGTCCTTCAGCAAACTTCAATCTTTGTGCTTCTGTTGACTCCTTGGCCTCCTTTAAAGATAACTCTAAGCTTTCACACTCCTTTTGAGCAAGGCTAACTTTTTCAAGTAGTTTACATTTTTCTTCAATTTGCGCAGAAAGCTCAACAGCCAATTTTTTTTTTTCTCTTCCCACATAAAATCGGCTTTGAATTTATCGGAAGCCTCTCCACACAAACAGGAGAACAGTAAGCAATCCAATGGTGAGCACACATATCGCCAATTCCAATTGAAAAACCGCTAGGATCGAAGCCTGCTCTCTTATCTTCAGGCAATGCGGCCACAAACCCCCCCCCCCCCCCCCCCCGCAGCGGCTGGCACGCAACTCGCCGCAGCCGGGCACCATCGCCCCGCCCACGGGCGGAGGCCTCGCAGCCTGCGGGCCAGCTGCAGGGTGGGCGCAGTACAAGAGCAGGAAGCACCGCCTCCTTTGGGCCCTATAGCCCAAGGTCACGGAGGAGCAAATACCACTACAAATCTTGGGTATACATGGCCTCACTCACACTGGGGTGAGTGGCTTTCAGCTTTGCTCAGAACTGTCTGGCTTTATAACTTAAAGATCCATGTCCTAGATCTTCAGCCCCCCAAATGTGCTAAATGGAAAAAAAAATTAATCTGACCCTAAGTGCTCACTCCCTGTGTGTTCTGTGCTAAGCAGCCAGCTGGGTCACTGCTCCCTCTCCAGTCCTCGGGGATACACTATGTCAGTACATGAGTCTTGCATGAAGTGGACATGGGAGACAGACACCCTTGTCCACCTATGGGAAGTGTAGCACCTCTGGGCCTGGATCCCAAACAGCGATGAGAGGTCCTGGGAAGACCTCACATCCTAGGGTCATAAACCACGGCCTTGACCTCTAGCAGTCTGTGACCAAACATTTCATACCATCTCTCCAACCTTTTTACTTCACAAGGTCTTGCTAAAGCCTTGAAGCAGTACAGCACCGAGCCCTGACATTTGGTACTTACTGAGTGCCTTCTGTATACCATGACTGGCCTCATAGAACCCCTCACCACAACCTGCAGCAGTCAGCCTCCCATTTACAGAGAAAACAACTCCAACAGACTCCTCTGGTGTCCCTGTGTCCTGTGACCTTCAGAGTCAGAGTCTGAGGGTCCCTGGATCCTGCCTGATGGCTTCTGACCTAACACGTATCTGCCTCCAGACCTCCTCTGATGTCACCTAAACATACTCAGGAAGAGCCAGAAGTACAGTCAGTCCTTCCACAGGGGCAGCGGCAATGGGCAGCACTCGAGACAATGAGGCACATCCCACAGTTCTCTGAGGCCCCACAGGACCAGGCTCATGTGGCATATTCTCCTCCCTAAGGTCCCTTCCTGGCTTTTCTCCTTCCCAGCCTTGCTGTGCCTTGCTCTGGACCTCTTGGGATCACTTCTCATACAAATTTCTAGTTCTAAGCACCGCTTTTGAGTGACTCCAAACTGAGACCAAAAGGGTGGGGAAGCTTGTCCAGAATTACATGGCTACTAAGTGTCAGAATCTGGAGTTGAACTTGAACCTGTGGCCTCAGATAAGCAAACTCCCATATACCCTGCTGTCCAGGCAGGCCTCCTGATCATCCTTGGACGTCATCATACCTGAACCCTCTCAACTCCTTGTTCCCTTTCCTTACAGCTGTTTCCCTTCCAACAGCTCTGTTCCCTCTCCCCCTTCCTGCTTCCACCCCTACAGAGAATCCATGCTTGAGAGCGTGGAAGGGCCTGGGAGGCTGTGGCATGATCCTCAGAGAAGAATAAAGACAGCCTTGGTGGCTTGTCACCTTTGAGCCTCCTCCCAGCTGCTGTTCCCCCACCCCATTCCCATCGCTGACTGAGTAAGTTAACTCTGTGACCTCTCATATAGCAAACCTAAACATGGACATCCTCGAATATCCATATTTTATGAGCAAATAACAGGCAGCAGACGTCCTGCTCATCCCTCCCACCCCTAAGCTGGACCTCATGGAGACTCAGATGAGTCCCACGGGATGTGGAGACTTGTTTGCTGTGTCCATTAGGTGAAATTAAAACAAACTGAAGCTTCATATTCTCTCAAAAAGTCTCAGGAAATACGCCCTGGGTAGGGGACACTTAAAGGAATATTTGGTTACCGTGGAGAAGGAGGAATGTAACCTAAGTGTTTATCAGTGGAGTGAGTAAATGATGGCATTCATCAATAGAATACCGTAGTGAAAGTGAGTTTGAGATGCATATATAAGCACTGATGATCACATAAATGTTACATTGAACGCAATTTGCAGGAGGGTATGCAGAGGACGCCACTTACATCAGGATGAATGGCAGGCAAAGCTCTTCCCCATGGATTTGGGGGTTTCCTTTCATACTTCAGCTATAAAGATGTACGTGATAATGCTGAGCATTGCATTCAGGGTTGCCATGGAGACACACAATGTGGAGAGGTAGACAGATTTGGAGATGGAGAGTGTTAGATTTCCGTTACTGTGACAAACTACCTGAAAAAAAATGTACTTTCAACAGGAAAAGGCTTCTTTGGTTCATGATCCGTGATCCCATTGCTCTGGGCCTGTTGCTGGACCACACACTATGGTGGGAGCATGTGAAGACCGGTTCACCTCACAGCAGCTAAGAAATAAAGGTAGAAGAAAGGGCTGTGTCCTAACAGCCCCTTCAAGGGCATGCCTCCCACACAATCACCTAAGGGTCTCCCACCAGGCCCGGCTCCTACAGACTCTACCGTCTTCCCCGAGCACTGCTGGCAGGCTGACAACCAAGCCTTTGACACACGGGCCTCTGGAGACACTCGGAATCCAAACCACATTGAGGCATATCAGAATGCCCTTTTCTGGACCTGGGGCATGAGTACGTGGTGGATCTTTGCGGTATCATTCCTCTCACTTCTGCAAAGCACTAAGAAATGAAAATGGAGCAGGGGCCCAAGTCAGTCCAGAATCTACTTGCTGATTCTTCAGTGTCAAGCAGACCTGAGAGACAACCACGGCTGTGGTACCAAGATGGGACTCATCGCGCTGTGACAAGTCATCATGCAGCCCAGTCAAGTGATCTAGGAGTGTGGACTGCATTGTAGACTGATGGCCAGTACTTTGTCATCTTGACACAAGCTAGAGTTATTTGGGAAGAGAGAAAATGTTCCCACCAGATTGGTCTGTAGGCAAGTCTGAGGGGGTATTTTCTTGATTAATGATTGATGTGGGAGGGCCCAGCCTTTGTGGGTGGTGCCAACCCCCAGGAAGGTGGTCCTGGGTGCTATAAGAAAGCAGGCTGAGCAAGCCATGGGGAGCAAGCCAGTAAGCAGTGTTTCTCCATGGCCTCTGCTTCAGTTCCTGAATCCAGGTTCCTGCCTTCAGTTCCTGCCCTGACTTCCTTTGATGATAGACTGTGGTGTAGAAATACAAGCTGAAATAAACTTTTTCCTCCCCAAGTTGGTGTTGCTGTTTTATCTTGATAGGAATCCAAACTAAGACACAAATAGAACAGAATTACCAGCTGTGTGGCTTTGAGCAAAGAGCCAAGTTTCTCTACTTATTGTTCATTCTGCAAAATGGAGATGCCAATCCTAGCACCTCATAAAGCTGTTTGAGGGGTAAACAAGACAGTATAGGGAAGGAGCAAACAGTGCCTTCCACAGAGCCAGCTCTCCAAGCCATCGTGTAACTCCAGCTGTGACGCTGGAGAAACCCGCGGGCTGGGGTCAGGTACCAGTCCCATGCTGACCCAGTGTGTGCAGGGCTACTCTTACCAACCCAGTGTGTACAGGGCTACTCTTAGCTGACCCAGTATGTGCAGGACTACTCTTGCTGACCCAGTGTGAGCAGGGCTACTCTTAGCTGAGCACCTGAAGTAAATACACAAGGAAAGCACAGGGTGTGTTTAGGACTTGATAAGGAAGTGCTGAAGGCGCTTGCCCAGACTGAGGCTCCACAGGAGGGGCTCGCTAGGAGAGAAGGATGTGCATCAGAGGAAGGCAGGAGAAAGTCTTGCCTAGGAACACTCTGTAGAGAACTTCGGGCAGGTACTCCCCATTAGTGGGTGCTGAAGGAAAGAAGGCTTGTCATTTGAAAAGTTTCATGACACTCTGGCCAAGGCTCAGGGGACATCACAGAGGAGGGGCAGAAATATGGTAAGAACCAGAGGCAAGAGAAGATTGCTTTGGAGTATTATGTCTTCTGGGAATGACAGAGTCATTTCATTCATGAACTCAGAGCAGCCGTAGTTGCCAGCACAAGACCTGCACAAGATCAAGCCAATCAACACTTGAGTATGGATGGAGAGGGGAATCATGAGGCCCCACGCTTAACTGAGAAGCTCTTGGCATCCGATGGCTTCTGGGGAAGGGAGAGTCAGTTTTTTCAAGCCATGTGACACATGGTAGGTTGCCCACGCTCCAATGAATGGTGCCCTACACACATTCATATATAAGCAGCACTAACTTTATTCGATGAGTTATTTTTTAAAAGAAGTAGGGAGGTAATATAGAGGGGTCCAGGAGGAGTTGGAGGGGAAGAAAGGGGGGTAGATATGGTGTAAATACATTGCATTCATATATGAATTTGCCAATAATAAATTAAAATGAGTTAAGTGAAAGTTTCATGACCCACTGCAGCTATGGCTACCTGGACAAGGCTGCACAAGATCATCCCCATCCCCATTTCATCATCATGCACGGAGAAGGTTTTCATAAGCCCTTCTCCCATGCTGAAGGACCCGAAGAAAAGAAAAAAAGAGATCAAAGAAGGACAGGGACTGCTGTAAAGAAGAGGAGTTTCAGTGGGAGCCCGAGAGAGAGAGGATAAGGGAGTAAAAATGCCCCAAAGTTGGTATATACTTGTACTAAATTGTCAAAAATAAAACATTTCACATTTGCATACATGTACACTCACATGTATTCCTGTACACATACTTCCATGTCCACACACATGGCTGTGTGTTATTCCTATGCATACCCATGTACACACATATACTCTCCTGTAAAGCAGAAGATTCCATGAGGGCTGAAGCACCATGGAGTGGAGCCTGAAGCAACAGGCTGGTCCTGACGGCTGTGTCAATCACATCACCCTGTTACCACCCATTTTCCATACGTGGAAGCCGAGGTTTGGTGAAGTTAAGTGGACCCTGCAGTGTCATCTCAATGGTGGTCACAGGTTTTGAACCACGGCATGCCAGAGACCCACCATTTCTGTCTCTACTGCCCAGTCCCAAGCAACCTCATGTCCAAGATTACTGAACCAGCCACTCTGGGTACCCAGCTACCCTGGCCCCAAAATTATCATGCCAGCCTTGCCCAGCTCCTAGCTCCTTGCCCTGACCTTCCAGACTGTCCTTCACAGGACATCCTGAGCCAGATCTTCTGCTGGAAAGTTCCAGCAGCTCCCAGAGCACTCAGAAGAAATTCCAAAGCCCTTCCAGAACACACTGCCACCCTCCTTGTGGCTTATGTATAACCTCCACCTTTAGAACTTGCTTGTTTTGATTGCAGGAACAGATACAAGCATTTACACACACACACACACACTCACACTCACACTACTCCCTCGTTCCACCTTATTGTCCTCTTAACATTTGTTCTCCCATAACACATCTGCTCACTTCCTCAAGTCTGTCTCCCTCCATGACCACCAGCTCAATGAGGGCAGGAGGTAAAGCCCTACCTAATACTGAGCAAGACCCCATAAATGCCTGTGGAAGGAAAGATGGAGGAAGAATCCAGACATTGTTGTGGGTCAGTGAACAAGCTCGGGACACTGGTGCCTGACACAGTAAGTGTGTCTGGGCAGTGCTGGAACGGATTTGCACTAGAGGGCTGCAGCTGAGGGCCAGTTTTCTGAAGTTCTCTTGAGTGCTGCTCTCCTCCTCAGAATATGAGAAATTGTTTTGTCCTATCCAGACACCTTATACACTGAGACTTTCTAGTGCAGGAGTACCAGGACAAGAAAACATGAGAACCTTTACGATAAAACTAACCCTGGTAGAACCCACACTGGAAATGTCTGGGCACATGGTTATTCATCCAGGGAAAGCAGACTCTGAGAGGCTGGGGGTAGCTCAGTAGAAGCTTTGCCCAGCCTGAACCCCTGGGCTTGATTCCAGCACCACATAAAAACCAAGCATGGTGATGCTCTCCTGTAGTTTCAGCACTCAGAAGGCAGAGGCAGGAGTAACAGGTGGAGGTTAAGCTTGGCTACAAAGAGAGCTTGAAGCCAGTCTGGGACAGAGAAGACCTTCCAAAAAAAAAAGAAAGAAAGAAGGTTGTGGAGAGGGAGGAAGAGAATCCCTAAACCACCTATGCAGTGCCCTCCCGTCTGCGTCTCACAGGCAAGCCCCTAGAAGAGCTGGGTCTCACTCCCACTGCCTACATTGTTGGGTCCTGTTAATCCCACAGATGCAAGGAGAAAGACCACTGACCTAAATCATCATGGCCAAATTAGTTAAAACAAGCTCCTTTTGTTCATGTACACAGCTGTCTCTCCTTAGAGGCCCAGTTCAAGAGATCAGTATTGGCCATGGGGAAGATTCGGGTTTTTATAGTTCAGGAGGAGGGATTTCCAAATGGGACATTTGGCCGACAAATGGGCAAGGGTACAGAAGCAGAACAGAATGTAACAAGTTGGTCATGACAACCTGAAACAGACATGGTTGCAAGGTGGTCATAACAAGATGGTCACAATAACCTTTTGAAACCAAGGCATGGTTGCCGTTTCCTAGAACAGGCAGGACAGAACCATTTGCAGTTAAGGTTACAGGTAGGGCAAAGCTCAGTCCTTGAGAAACAGATTTATTCATAGACAGAAATAAACCTAGTTTGTCTTTCAAGCCTAAGATGGAGGCAGGCTGGTTCATCAGTCCACCATGTCCCTTACACTGAGCTTCACCACTAAAGGCACCAAGTGCCTCTACCTCTCAGTCCCTTGTAGGGAGCACAAGGCCAGAGGTCAGCTAGAAGAGCACCACCCCCTTCTTTTCCTGGGGAAGATTATCATTTCTGGACAAAAGGATGCCTCTGTACAGAACATGGAAGCAGAACAGCCCCCTGGAACAGCACAGGGATGACAGTGACAATTAGCAGTGACAGTGTTGGTGACAATCAAGACACTGAACGTTCCTCTCCATGGAGCACCTTCTTCTCCCTGTGATGCAAACACAGCAAGCCAGCCTGCTCCAGACCTACTAAGTTTAGGCAAAGCAGTGGGGCCATCCATCTCCTGCGTGTGTGAAGAGCTGCCCTGCACTTTTCTTCTCTTGAAGAAAGCAAGTGTGTAACGGTAGTGTGCTGGAAATTGTACATATAAATTTGATTTATTGCCAACACCTTTAAAAGCTACTTATCAACGACTATTGTTAGAACCCAGATCCTCTGAGTGTAGTCTCTTTCTCTCATGGCTGCTATGAAGAGCTGATTAGTCATACCCAGTTTCAGCCTATCTCCCATCACGGCATCCAAAAGAGCCAAGTTCCTTCTGCTGGGAACAGGCTCTTCCAAATAGCAAAGCCCTAAATGAAGAAGGGTTCCAGGCAGGATAAGTGGCCACAACACTTCATATATTGGCGAGACCCGTTGTTTTTTTTTTGTTTTGTTTTGTTTTGTTTTTTTCAGACACCCCTGAGTCAGCAAGGTCTGTGGGACTCTTCAAGCACCTGCCTCAACCTGAGCTATGGAAGGATACAGCATCTTAGTCTAGTTTAGCAATGTCAGCAGACCATCTCCTCGTGACATAGTACCGACCGCCTCACTACTCCTTTACAAGTGACTTGTCTTATTTAGGGTCACTATTGCTGTGATGAAGCACCATGATCAAAAGCAACCAAAAATTAAAAAGAAAGGGTTTATTTGGCTTACAAATCATGAATCACAGTTCACTGAGGGAAGCCGAGTCAGGAATTCAAGCCAGGCACAAACCTGGAGGCAGCAGCTGATGCAGAGGCCATGGAGGAGTACAGCTACCAGCTTGTTCCCCATGGCTTGTTCAGCCTGCTTTCTTACAGACGTCAGGACCACCAGCCCAGGGGAAGCCCCACCCCCCATGGCCTGGGCCCTCCCACATTCATCACTAATTAAGAGAATGTTCTACATTCTTGCTTACAGCCCCATCTTATGGAGGCATTTTCTCAACCGAGGTCCCCACCTTCAGATGACTCTAGCTTGTGTCAAGTTGACATAAAACTAGCCAGCACAGAACCTTAAAAGAGCAAAGCCGCTCTCTGTACAGTCTGAGGATTTTACTTCAGACCCTGCCCATGCTGCTGCCTGCTGGGGAGATGATGTCCTCACCTGAAGGAGGGCCGTTGTCACCTCTCTCTCAAGCCCGCTTCCTCCCCAACACCTAATGACTGTCTCAATTCCCTCAATGTATTTCTTAATCTAATCAGTTACTCAATAAAGAACTATGAGTGCCCACTAATAATCATCCCACTGTGTGTCCTTGATGGCAGGTGCTGCCTCCTCAGAACTGTTACATTACAGAAGGAACTGGCCATGAATAACAATGCATGGTTCATCATGTCACGGGAATATAAATTAGGAAGTGGTGTAAAGAATGCTGGGGCCCCTAGGAACTCTTCCTGGGGAATTGAGAGAGATTTCCTGGAAGAGGGCTGCTCAGTCTAAAGCCAGGAAGAGAGGGAGCAAAAAGAAACCCAGGGAGCAACAGGGACGGCCAGTGCACCCTGCAGCAGGGAAGGGCTTGAAATAAGGAAAGTGGTATAGCAGGGTCATACGGAGTTCTGTTTTTAGTGTTTTGGTTTTGCTTTTGCTTTTTAAGGAATGGCTGGTTTTCTACCAGTGGCCGGTGAATTTGCATTCCCTATTTGCGCTGTGAAGTGACTGTGGTCACTTGTCCAACCTGTAACCCTTCTCCATTAGGGCTTTGCTATCTGGAGGGGCCTGCTCCAGGGCAGAGAAGAACTTGGTTCTTTTTGAGTGCCGTGAGGGGAGACAGGCTATAACTGGGTGCGGGTAGTCAGCTCTTCACGTGGTGTTACCATCAAACCCAGGGAACCCCACTAAGCAAACATTCTACTTGGATTCCGCAATATTTTTTGCAGTATATGAAGGTCCCCTTGTCCCCATATCTCTGACAGCATGTTTTTTTTTTCTTTGTGATAGCCATTCTGACTGGAGTGACATGGAATTTCGGCATAGTTTAACATACTTCATGGACACCTGCACATTCATGTTTACTTCAGCACTGCCCACAGTGGCCAAGTTATAGAATCAGCCTGGATGCCCATCAAGAGATAAGGAGATAAAGAAAACGTGATATTGATATATATGCACAGTGGAGTTCAGCCATGAAGAGTGAAGTTATATTGTTTGCAACCAGAGGTCATTATAGGAAACAAAATAAGTCAGGCTCAGACAGACAAATAGTGTATTTTCTCTCATTTGTAGATCCTAGACTTTTAGAAATACATAAAATTTTATATGTATACATAAAGCTTTTTGTGTATGTATGTGTGTATAATATTACATGGAAGTAGAGGGGAGCTAAGGAAGGAAGGAGGCCAGCAGGAGTGGAGGGGTGATAAGGGGGAAGGGAGGAGAAAGGGTGTGGTCAAATATATGACATACTTGAAACCCAGCATTACATGTAATCTATATTCCAATAAATACTATATATGTATGTACAGTATGTGTGGATGTGTGTCGGGGGAGAAGCCAAAAGAGGACGTCAAGTTTCCTGCTCTGTAACTCTCCATGTCCTGCTCTGTAACTCTCCATGTCCTGCTCTGTAACTCTGCACCTTAGAGACAGGGTCTCTCTCTGAACTTGAAGCTAGGCTGGTGGCCATCCAACCTCAGCCTCCCCCTATCTCCACTCTCCTACACCACTGGGATTACAGGCTCCCCACGGCCACACCCAACCTTTGACTTAAGCCCTCATACTTGTGCGGGAAGTGCTCTTACCCTCTGAGCCATCTCTTTAGACAAGAATTTTCAAGAGAAAGAAAGAAGTGACCAGAGTGGCTGGGAGCATGAGAACAAGGAAGGAATTGCTGTGAGAAGCCTGGGAGACCCTGACTCAGCAGGACCTTGGAGAGCTGGCAAAGAATTGAGAGTTCAACCTGACTCAACTCTCTACAGTCCTCATAACCCCTTCAGCAAGGAGGCAGAGGCTGGCAAAGCAAGCCCTAAGCCCCTCAGGAATTCTCCCTGAAAGGCGGTTCCCGCTCACTGGACAGTCTTGTCAATGGAGAAGCACCTAGGGCATTAACAACATCCTAAGTGTGTCTGCACACAGGTTTCCACGGAGAAAATCACCCCTCAGTGTCAGCACATCCCTTTGGGTGTCTGAAGGACATAAAGAGGAAAAGTGTAAAGCCCACAGCTCAGGTGTGCTCCCTGCCTCTATGTACCAGCTATCAGGATGAACGGAAATCTCCACAAACAGTGAACCAAATCCTTCGGCTTCTCTGGGGTCTTCTGTCATAATGATTAGTACCATGCCCATGAACCCCTTTTCTGCCCAAGCTGATCATTGTCACCAATGTGACTACCTGCTGTCAGAGAGGCATTGTTCTCCCTCCCACCCTCCCCCTCCCACCCCGCCTCACAGGTGCCATCACCATGGGAACCAAACTGGCCAATGAGAACAAACACTAAGCCACCTCTCCCCAGACAGGCCACAAGCAACATTCAGAGGCCTCCAGG
Organism: Peromyscus aztecus; assembly: GCA_902168405.1. NCBI lineage: Eukaryota > Metazoa > Chordata > Mammalia > Rodentia > Cricetidae > Peromyscus > Peromyscus aztecus. The sequence continues at coordinate 40,977 of CABHPQ010157107.1, read as the reverse complement.
GCCCCTCCTGGATAAACCAATCTCACTGCTCCCCGCCATTAAGGCGGGAAAAGGGGGGTCTTCTGTCTGGAATGCTCAAGAGCAAAGGCCAAGCCCATCATTACCCAGCTTAGAGCTCCATCCACATGTGGGGTCCAGCCATGCAGCAACCATTCAGAAGCCCCTAACAGTTGTCTACAGTGCCTTGGGAACACCCCACAGCATTGAGAGCCTCAAGAAGAGCACACAGCACCTCAAGCCAGAGGCATGCAGTATCTCCACCCTGTCGAGCAGTGGCTATGCAGCTGACGAGGAGAGCAGCAAGGCCAGCCTAGTTACCCGCAAGCAAATTGTGAAGCTGACTAAGCAACTCACTACCCAGGCAGACAGCACCCAAAGCAGTGAGCTATTCATCACCTCCTCTCCCACCTCTCCCAGGGCGTTAAAGACCCAAAGGCTGAACAGTCAAGGCCAGGGCACCCAGCAGGCTGGAGGGGAAAAGTGACGCCAGCCTGCCTAGCGGCAAAATCAGCAGTGTGAGCAGTATGAGCTTCCTCAGCCCAGGCAGCAGCTTCCTGTCCTACCAGGTGAGCAGTGGGCTTCTCAGCTCCACCAACATCAAGCCCTCCAGCAAGGCCACCAGTAACCAGACCATCAGGGTGGACTGCAGTGAGCAGGGTGAGCCAAGGAGCAACACAGATCTCCAGGAAGACAAGGCCAAGGACCCAGAGGGAAGCAGCAGCCAGCCCACCCAGGCTGAGCAGCCCGCCCAGGAGCCCATACCTTTATGAGGCGACTCCTCAGCTCCTGCTAATATCTAAACATGAGGACCCAACAAGCCCGGATTCACCTGGGATGTTCATTGGCAATATAGGAAAAACCAAAGAAGTAGTTGCTGTGTCTTCTAAAGCAACGACCATCAGCAGACAGGTCACACACAACACCATCTGCTGAGAAGTAGGCGATGTGACCATCTATATAGAAAGCTGTTGTAAGGAGAGCTGGAGCAAGAACTGTCCATGCTGGGCCATCTGTATCAAAACCACCTATGGGAAGAGCATCCACTACCATGAGATCCAACAAAACCATCAGCACCAAGATCAGTAGTGGCAACTGACAACTGTCTTAAGAACCATTAGAAGGTAGAACCTTCCATGATGGACCCATTATAAATGATGAACACACCTACAACCACCACATGCTCTGAAGAAACAAGTGCCGCCTACGCTGGGAGTGGCCCAGGACCACAAGCATCTGGAACGATAAGGACCCTGCATGGGGATGTAGAACCATGGGGAGCTCAGTCCCTGCTGAGCTCTGTAATGTGTTTCCACAGCAGGCATTGCCCACAGAAGCACCAACCTGGGGACACGGCACACGGAGAATGCCCATGACTCCCAGCAGCCCAGCCCATCTAGGGGGACCATCAGGAGCAGCTGGGGGTACCACTAGCCCAGGAATGGGGTGTCTAGACAGAACTTGTGAGAGGAGATGTCAAAGAACCCATGTCCCCAAAGAGCATCACCCACCCATGGGAGAGTTGTACTTCTGTGTCTAGTTCTTTCTGGACAGCTGCCCCTCAGATCCCATCCAGGAGCAAAGGCTCAGAACAGTGTTTGTGTTCCTGTGTGGGTCTTAGAAAAGCAAACGTGAGAAGCTAGGGACAGCCCTTGGTGCAGATGGTTTGGAGCTGTGCACTCCCTACGGCAGCACAATGTCATCATGGTAACTGCTACATCGACTCAGAGACCAGCCTACCAGGAACTGCTGGGGTGGGAACTCCAGGCCACGGATGAATGCTGCCTACGTGGGTAGGAGGCCTGAGGTCCTGGCCGCTTCCCTTCTCGAAACAGTAGAACCCTTTCCAGGGCTAAGTTTGTAGATCCGGGGAACAGGTGGGTGCACAAAGAGGCCAGAGGCGGCAAAACAGCCACTAGGCACCATAAGGAAAGGTGAGGGGGCACCAAAGACAATAAACAGCGTCTGGAAAGGCCACAGGTGCTTGGGTCTGTGTGTGTCTTCCTAGGGGACTATGGGGAAAGCAGCCCAAACTCACCAAAGAACCTCCCATAGCTGTGAGTTGGACCGCTGCCACGCCAGTAAAATGCCTGGAGTAAAATACATTTTCCGAGACACGGTTTCCTACAGGCTTCAAAGTCTAAGGTCCAAGGCACTGACAGGAGGGGCCACTTGATCATAGATGGCAACCTTTGCCCTGTAATGTCACAGGGAGGAAGGGCAAGGACACTTGTCTGTGACATTTTTCACCAAGATGGTAATCCCATTCATGAGGGCTTCACCCCTGTGATTCAAAGGCCTCCTGTTATCTCCCAGCACCAGAGGGGTGGGAGATTGCATTTCAACACAGGAGTCAGGAGCTGAAGAGACGGCTTAGCCAGCAAAGTGCTGTTGTACGAGCATGGAGACCTGAGCTTGATCCCCCAGAATCCGTGTTAAAAAAAAAAAAAAAAGAACGAAAAAGAAAAAACTGCTGAGGTGGTACACACCTGTTGTAATCCTAGTCCTGGGGAGATGGGGACAAGAGGATCCTTGAGGCTTACTGGCCAGCCACTCTGCCTGCCAGTAAGCTCCCGATCCAAAGAGAGATCTTGAGGAAGATACCCCACATCAACCTCTGGCCCACACACTCATGCAAACCCACATGAACATAATGCCTACACATGTACCACATACACACGCAAACACATACACATGCACACACACAAGTGTTGAGGGGGGCACAGAGACTCAGCTGCAGCACTGAGCCCCTGTTTTCTGCTTGCCTAGCTCTGAGGGAGGCTTGGTCACCCCTCCCCCCGTTAGAAAGATGAGCACACAGATTGAGATGGAACTGTGGGACGCTACAGCACACTGTATCTCATCATGGAAGCCACAGGCTTCTTAGGCACTAAGACCAAGCCTGGTCCCTTCCTCTAACAACCTCGCGTGTCCCTCACCACAGATGCATCCTCACACACAACTGTCCCACGGTCCCTGACACCTCTCCTATCCACCGAGACACCCAACCCATAGCTTCATCTTCCCCTACACCTGTGGGTCACCTACACCTGTTTATCAGCGTCGCTGGGGAACATTTAAAACTCCAGGTGCCCAGGCTGCCCCACTCTGTGAACTGTGAGTCAGTTGTTTTTAAAGTCCCCAGACAGTGCCATCCTCGTGTTGATGGCAAATATCTGTAACAATCAACTTAGAGACGAGGCTTGTGGAGGCAGCTGGTTCCGGAGTGTTCAGTCTGTGGTCTCTTGGCCCTGCCTCTTTGGGCCTCTGGCAGCACATTATTGGAGAGCATGTGGCAGAGGAGGCCTGTTCACAGCATTGCAGCCAAGAAAGAGAGAAGAAGGAGCTGTGACTCCGGTATCACCCTCTAGGAGGGTCTAGAGGTGCAATACCTCCTAACAGTGCCTTTGGGGGACACTCAAAATCTAAATGACAGCACCAGATGGTGTCTGTGTTCAAGCCAGGACTGGGGAATGTGGCTTCCCTGGATCTCCTTCTTCCCACGCCTGTAACTCTGAAGTCAAAAAAAAACACACACCAGCAAAGGCCAGGGAGGTAACTGGGAGGGCATGGGGGAGGGGCAAAATGAAGAGTGTGCGTCCTATACAGAGAAGACAGGAGTCTGAAGACAGTCTCCTGGGCTTTACATTTTGCTCAAAAATTCAAATGAGAGGGAGGGAGGGATCTAAGAAGACACGGTGATCTTTCTGAAGAAAGCATCTGCTTCTACTCAGCTGACGAGGACCATCCAGCACTTTCCCAACACCCGGGCACCCCCCTCCTGGCAGCTCCTCACACCATCACCTCCTATCCTGTCCCACCCCGGAGTCACAGCTCCACCCCTGTTGCCTTTGCACATGCTGTTCCCTCTGTCTGCCATAACTTACATGCAGCAAAACCCTCCCTGGTTACTGTGCAGCTGTGACTGTTGCAAACGCATGCATCAGTCCCATGCCCCCACAGTAGAATACCAAGCAGCGTTTTGATGGTCTATTATATGCACCAGGTCATGGCTATTCCATGCAGTAGGAGGTCCCTCTGGGTTAGCCCTTCTTGCCCACTGTGAGCCACCCAAAGTCAAGCTCACTGCCTAATGGTATTGCACAGTGCGTTGGTTCTCTGGCTGACAGGCCCCCAGACTGCTCCTAGTCTGGAGATTAAATTCTAGGAACATTTGGACACAGGACTTTGTGTCACCAGAGGCTGTACAGTTCACTGCATCATCCTATCAGCCCGGGGACTAGAGTTTGGGACAATGTGGTGAATGCATAGCTTTATAAGAAAAATCTCCAGTGAGTGGTGACACTATTACCCAAGGAGGCTGCAGAGACAGAAGGACTGTGAGTTTGAAGTCAGCCTGGGATATCTGTATAGCAAGATCCCGTCTCAAACAAATAAAACTGCCAGTGATTTTCCCCATCCCAATCCTGCCTCCAAGTCTGAGAAATCCTCCTGTCTCCAAACCCACAGTGCTACAGTGCTAGAGTTGCGGGGTCCTAGGATCTAAACTCCTATTTTACTTGCTTTGTGTTCTCTCTCCCTCTCCTTCTCTCTCCCCTGTCTCTTTCTCTCCCCCCTCTCCATCTCTGTCCCCCTCATTTCCCATTTTCTGAAAGTTGATGTCAGTTTGCTCACTGTATAAGAGTTTGGGGGTTTCCTTGACAGCAGATGAGGGTAATCTATGCAGTCTACCATTGTTAATCCACTTTACCTGTGGGGAGCTGAGACACAGATAAGATGTCTCTGTGTAAGTGAAGGAACTGGGATTTGAACACAGAATCTAGCTCTGGAGTCCATGGCCTTAACCGTTAAGCTCTCTACTCTGGCACTCTGCTCTAAAGACATTTGCAGACAATGGTGTTCCTGGCAACAGGCCACCCATGTACAGAGCCTGAGTGTGCTGTTTCTTGGGGACTCAGAACACAGCACCTCTCTCTCCTTCCTGCCTGAGGCATGTGGGGTTGCAGCCCGAGAAAGGACTCCCCATGTCTCACATCTCCAACATCCATTTCCATGTCTTCAGCATCACTGAACGGAAGATGAAGGACCAAATCTAAAGACGAAAGCTGCACCTTCCCAGACCTGGAGTGCAGTGTGCCGTCACAGGCGGCTCAGGATCACCAGGTGAAATAGTGCTGAATGCACGTGCCTCGGGTCATTCCTTCCTTCCTCACATGTGCCCAACAGATGTGTCTCAGAGGGGCTCCCTCCCACCCCAGCATAGGGACCAGGCAGGCACTTGAAGGGAGGCCTATTTGTCAACTAGGTAATTTTTCCTTTCCTGCGCACTATCCCAGCATTGAGGGTGTAGGTGGACTTAGAGTAATGGGTGGCCGGGGGTGCTGGTTCCTGAGCTGGGAAGAGAGTTGTTTGCCAGTTCTTCCTGATCAGCAGACTAAGGAGACCCTCAGACTCCATGTAGGCATAAAATAGGAAGGTGGTAAAGGCATCCAGCCAGTAGACCTCATAGGCCTGCTCGGCAGGGCCTCCCTTCCTAAGTTCACCTTGGCCTCAGCCAGCAGCCTGGATGGTACTTTGCCTTTCCTCCTTGCCAGAGTACCTGTCATTCTGAATTCATGTTCCTCCCTGCTCCGCCCACTTCAACTCCTCCTGAGGCAGCAGCTCAGTGCAGGTGGGAATGGACAGGAAAATGTCTCAGGCTGGGCCCTCCAAAAGCTGGCTTGAGCTGGGGACTCTTGTGGGAGCTATCCAGGCTGTATCCCAAGGAGGAAAGTGAGGAGGGAAGACTGGCAGGGAGGGGAAGAGGGCATGTAACTGGGTCTAGCCTAAGACTAAGTTGAGACTGCCTCAGCCTCAACTCACTGGGACTCTGGAGTGAGACCCACTTCATAGAGCCTGCCCAGCTCTAGCCTTTGATACACAATGCCCTGAGTGTGAGTGTCTGTGGTGTGAATCTGTATGCTCCCTCAAGTTCCTGTGTTAAATGTTCTGTCCTCGGCGTGAGCTAACGTACTAAAGGCTGTGGGGCCTTTAGGAAGTAGGTTCCGTTCCGGCTGGTAGAAGTTAGTCATTAGGGGTAGGCCTTTGAAGGTTATCCACCCCAGAGTTCCAGCTGTGTCCTCTGCTTCCTGGTTAACCATGATGTGAACAGCCCATGCCACTCACTCCCATCAACACAGATGGAACCACCCTGTTCTGCCTTCCCAAACCATGATGGACCAAACCCTCCGCAACTGTGAGCCAAATAAACCTTTCCCCCGGCCGAGTATGGGGTCACAGTAACACAAAAAAACAATTACCAATACGAAGGTGAAATGTTCCCCATCCTGTCAAGAGCAACTATCTGAAGAAGGGGTATCTAAGCGCCACCAGCAGCCTTGGCCATACCAAGCCCAAGGTGATGCTGTAGCTCCAAATCCCCAGGAGCCCGTTCCTTCCAGCTCTACAGTCCATCACACTTCAGATGGGACCTGAATGGTGACCACATGGACAAGCCTAATGAAGGTGAGCTGAGCCCCAGGCAGACCAGAACACCACCAGCAGAGCCCAGCCATTGTGCCAACCTGCAGGATTCTGAGCTGCAGAAGAGGTGGGTTTATGATGCCATTACAAAGCTGGCGTGGATGTGACCACTTCAAGATAGAATTCTCATCATAACTACCAAAGGTCTGTCCTTCTGACCATCGTGGACTCAACTCCCTCTCTGTGGAACTTCCTCAGCTGCACACACCCCACCCCAGGGCCGTTGCAGTACCAATGTTCCTAACTGGGGTATGCACTGCTCCCTCTCCCTGGTCACTTCCTATGCTTCCTTCAGAACTCAACTCGGGTATCTCTGCCCTGCAAAGGTTTCCTCCCCCAGCCTATATCCAATTCGTTTGCCTGCATGTACTCTCAGAGCTGTGAGTTGACAAATTTGCCTCCCCAGTGAACCTTTAACGCCATGAGGGACTGTGCATGGTCATGGTTGTATCCCCAGAACTTACAATAGCACCTCTTCCCAGCAGGTGTGACATTGTGCCCTCAGCACTGATAGCAATGCCTTGCATCCAGCAGGTGCTTAATAAACACCCTGGAATGAACCATCTGGATCTAAGTATTGAAAAGTTTATCCAATGAGAATTAGTCAAACTGTGATCACTTCTTAATTCTTTTTTATTAATGTTTTAAATTTATTTTACATACCAACCAGTTTCCCTCCCTCCTCTCCTCCTGTTCCCTCTTCCCACCTCCTTTCTACCCTGCCCCCATCCACTCCTCAGAAAGGGTAAGGCTTCCCATGGAAGTCAACAAAGCATGCCATATCAAGTCAAGGCAGGACCAAGCTCCTCCTCGTTACATCAAGGCTGAGCGAGGCATCCCACCATAGGAAATAGGTTCCAAAAAGCCAGTTCTTGCACTAGGGATAGATCCTCATCCCACTGTTGGGGGCCCCTCAAACAGACCAAGCTACACAACTGTCTTACCCATGCAGAGGGCCCAGTCCAGTCCCATGCAGGATCCACAGTTGTTGGTCCAAAGTTCATGAGTTCCCACTGGCTTGGTTCGGTTGTATCTGTAAGTTTCCTCATCATGGTCTTAATGCTCATAGTTCATAGAATCCCTCTTCCCTCTCTTGGACTGGACTGGTGCTTGGTCATGGCTCTCTGCATCTGTTTCCATCAGTTACTGGATGAAGGCTCTATGATAGGTTATTCATTCTTTTAAGGTCTGTGAATAATTGTGTTGGAATTTTGATGGGGATTGCATTGAATCTGTAGATTGCTTTTGGTAAGATTTCATTTTTAATATGTTAATCCTGCCTATCCATGAGCATTGGGATCTTTCCATTTTCTGATATCTTCTTCCATTTCTTTCTTCAAAGACTTAAAGTTATTGTCATACAGGTCTTTCACTTGTTTGGTTAGAGTTACCCCAAGATATTTTATATTATTTGTGGCTATCATAAAGGGTGTTGTTTCTCTGATTTCTTTCTAAGCCCATTTACCTTTTGTATATGGGAGGGCTACTTTTTTTTAAGTTAATCTTGTATCCTGCCACATTACTGAAGGAGTTTAATAGCTGTAGGAGTTCCCTGGTAGAATTTTTGGAGTCACTTATGTACCCTATCATATCGTCTGCAAATAGTGAAAACTTGACTTCTTCCTTTCCAATTTGTATCCCTTTGATCTCCTTTTGTTGTCTTATTGCTCTAGCTAGAACTATATTGAATGGATATGGAGAGAGTGGATAGCCTTGTCTTGTTCTTGATTTTAGTAGAATTGCTTTGAGTTTCTCTCCATTTAATTTGATGTTGGCTACTGGCTTGCTTTTATTATGTTTAGGTATGTTTCTTGTATCCCTGTTCTCTCTGAGACCTTTATCATGAAGGGGTGTTGGGTTTTGTTAAAGGCTTTTTCAGCATCTAATGAGACGATCATGTGGGGGGGGTTTTCTTTCAGTTTGTTTATGTGGTGGGTTACATTGACAGATTTTCATATGTTGAACCATCCCTGCATCTCTGGAATGAAGCCTACTTGATCATGGTGGACGATATTTTTATGTGTTCTTGGATTTGGTTTGCCAGTATTTTATTGAGTATTTTCACATCAATGTTCTTGAAGGAGATTGATTGGTCTATAATTCTCTTTCTTTGTTGCATCTTTGTGTGGTTTGGGTACCAGGGTAATGGTAGCTTCATAAAAAGATTTTGACAGTGTTCCTTCTGTTTCTATTGTGTGGAACAATTTGAGGAGTATTGGTATTAGCTCTCCTTTGAAATTCTTGTAGAATTCTGCACTGAAACCTTCTGGTCCGGGGTTTTTTGTGGTTGGAAGACTTTTAATGACTGTTTCTATTATCTTAGAGGTTTTAGGTCTATTTAAATTGTTTATCTGGTCTTGATTTAATTTTGGTATGTGGTACCTATCCAGAAAATTGTCCATTTCTTTTAGATTTTCCAATTTTGTGGAGTACAGGTTTTTGAAGTATAACCTAATAATTCTCTGGATTTCCTCAATGTCTGTTGTTATGTCCCCCTTTTCATTTCTGATTTTGTTAGTTTGGATATTCTCTCTCTGCTTTTAGTTAGTTTGGGTAAGGGTTTGTCCACCTTGTTGATTTTCTCAAAGAACCAACTCTTTGTTTCATTGATACTTTGTATTTGTTCTTTGCTTCTATTTTATTGATTTCAACTCTCAGATTATTTCCTGTCATCTACTCCTCCTTCTTTTTGTTCTAGAGCTTTCAGTTGTGCTGTTAAGTCACTAGTGTGAGATTTCTTCATCTTCTTTATATGGCCATTTAGTGCTTTGAACTTTCCTCTTAGCACTGCTTTCATAGTGTCCCATAAGTTTGGGTATGTTGTGCGTTCATTTTCATTGAATTCTAGAAAGTCTTTAATTTCTTTATTTCTTCCTTGATTCAGTGGTGGTTTCCATGAATTTGTAGGCTTTCTGCATTTTGTATTGTTGTTGAATTCTAACTTTAAGCCATAATGATCTGATAAGGTACAGGGGGTTATTCCAAATTTCTTGTCTGTTGAGATTTGCTTTGTGGTCGAGTATGTGATCAATTTTAGAGAGGGTTCCATGAGGTGCTGAGAAGAAGCTATACTCTTCTGTGTTTGAGTGAAATGTTCTATAGATGTCTGTTAAGTTCATTTGAGTCATAGCATCTATTATTTCCCTTATTTCTCTGTTAAGTTTCTGTCTGGCAGACCTGTCCACTGGTGAGAGTGGGGTGTTGAAGTCTCCCACTATTAGTGTGTGGGGTTTGACGTGTGATTTGAGCTTTAGTAATGTTTCTTTTACAAATGTGGGTGCCCTTGTATTTGGGGCATAAATGTTCAGAATTGAGACTTCATTGATGGATTTTTCCTATGATGAATATGAAATGTCCTTCTCCATCTCTTTTATTAATTTTAATTTGAGGTCTATTTTATTAGATATTAGGGTAGCTACACCAGCTTGTTTCTTAGGTTCATTTGATTGGAAAATCTTTTCCCAACCCTTTACTCTGAGGTAATTTCTGTCTTTATAATTGAGGTGTGTTTCATGTATGCAGCAGAAGGATGGATCCTGTTTTTGTATCCATTCTGTTAGCCTGTGTCTTTTTTATAGGTGAATTGAGTCCACTGATATTAAGAGATTTTTATGACCAGTGATTGTTAATACCTGTTATTTTTTGGTTTTGTTGTTGGTTCACCCCATTAATTCTTGAAATGCCCACGGTGATCAGAGAGACTGCAGAAATTAAAAACATCACACACCAGGTCTAGTAGCTGGATAACATCCTCAGGTTGCAAGATGACAGGTTGTAAAGATAGGCTGATGTGGATCTTCGGGTCACATGTTCTACTCAAAGGACCATCAAATCCATTTGTGAAAGCCTGTCTGGAATCCTTTTCTTTCTGATGAAAATCTTTCACACACAACACAGCAGCCAGTGTAAGCAAAGGGTGCTAAGTTCCAATCCTGGAGTTCACAGCAGCCAGGAAAACAGACCCTGGGTAGAGAATCTTTAGGCACCTAGTCTCAGAACTGCCACACATGAGCTGTGTGTCTGGAAGTATGTGTCCTCTATGAGTGTTACAGCTCTAGAGGGAAATGTATCCTGAATTATCAGGAAGCCAGCCTATACCTACAGCAGCAATAGGACAACTCTGGAGGGCAGAGCCACAGGACAACTCAGCCCTGAAGGGAGAGGTACCCTGACTTGTTGGGAAGTCAGGCTATACCTGAAGCTGGGGTGCAGTGGGGAGTGGTCTCCCTGCAGGATATAGCAATCCTGCTCCTCTCCTAAAGAGCCCTTACAGCTGAGCTTTGCCCTGTCTATCCCCCCCCCCCCCCCCCCACCCCACCCCACCCGGGTAAGAGGGCTTCCTAGCAAAGCTCTGCTTCTTCTCTCTGGCTGAAGATGTTGCTTCTTTCACTTCACTCTGCTAAAGGGGAAACCCCTGCAGAAATGTAGCAATCTCTTCTGGCCCCAGTGAAAAGGTGTTACTTTTTGTCTGCTCAGCCTCCCTAAGGGAATTTCTCAGCAAGGTTTTTTTCTGCTCAGTCCCCCTAAGGGACGTCTCAGCAAGGTTCTTCTACTCTTCCCAGGAGAATGAAGATATTCAACCTCTTTTGAGAAAGAGATTTATTTGGGAAGAAGGAGTTCAAGAGAGTGACTACCTCTGCCAGGGTAGTAAAGCACACCCCACAACTGAACAGGCAGAGGGGCTTATATAGGGCTTCTTGGGGGCGGAGTTTTCCCAGGGAGAAGATTTTCTGCTCAGGGATTGGTTAGTTTCATTGGTCATGGGCAGAGATGGCTCTGATTTCAGGGCCAAACTGTGTTTCTTTCACGGGTCCTTTTTTAGCCTTTTGACTCTAATTGTAGAGCCAGGGTGTATTTGTTTCACTGGCTCTGATTCTAGGGACAAAGTATGTTTCTTTGGCACTGGTTTCAGGGTCAGGGTGTGTTTCTTTGATTCTGGGTTCGGGGCTAAAGTGTTTCTTTCATGGCTAGCATGGGTTTCTTTCACTAGCTCTGGTGGGTTTCTTTAACTGGCCCCTTCTCCCTACCTTCTCAACAGTCTTTTTGATCCATACAATGAAGTGGCCTCCTACAGTCACTAGACAGAACAGTTTGGACTGAGCACTTGGTTCAGCCACATAACGGGTCCTCAGCCAAGGGCAGCCACTGTTACAGTGGATCCCAGATCAGGGTGATCTCGGAGATATCTCCCAGCATGGCTTGTTCGCCTCCACCTTGGAGTCTGCAACCAAGTGGATGGCATGGACAGTTCCTAAATGAAAAAGCCAGAACTTGAAGAGGAATGGTGGCATTCAGCTCACCTGACTGAGCCTCACCAGGCAGTGGGGTGGGGGGATGCTCCGCCCATGCAGACAGCATGGTAAGAGTGAGTCTGCCCTTGGCTGCCTATGGCCCAGATTCGTGACACATGTCCTCCTTCTCATAGGAGATTTCACTGAAGAGCCACACTGCCAGCCTCCTGGGGCTGAGACTACAACATACTCGTGTTTCCTCAGCCTGGAGGCCTCAGAGTCCCAAAGCTGGTCTACAGAAAGGACAGGTGGGTAAACAGTGATATCCATGGTATGGTGTCACTCTGAAGAAGCAGGGGCACCCCAGGGAGTGGGACCTTAACCATCCTGGATCGAGGAAGGGGGAAGACGGGCTTTTCCACCAGGGATGCACATGAGTGGCGATGGACAACTGGCTGAATTGCTGAACGGTTCAATGTCTGTTTAAAACAACTGAAGCTATATGCCTCCCTTTAGACTCCTCTTCTCCCACACAGCACTCTACTACTTTCATGGCATATATGTGTGTATATGTATGCATATGTATTATATATATATATATATATATATATATATATATATATATATATGGTGCCACTCGACCTGCAGGAATGGTCATCTTTGAACAGGCATAGGAGATGGGGTGACCTCCGAAGCCCCTCACTTTTTCCTAACACAGAGAACGAAGTGATGAAGGAACAGAAAGAAGTGTGAGGCTGGTAGACTTGAGAAATGGAGGAAGGCTTGTCTTTGAAAAGAACAGAGTCAGCCATAGATGCAAGAGTGGAAACCAACCTGAGAGTTCTCACCGCAAGACAAGGGCTGTGGTGTTCCCTTCCTCCCTAGTGCGGACATCAAAGCAATCACCATGGTAACTCTTGCTTAAGCCTCCATTAGCTCCCCACGGCCCTCCATGAAAAGTCCAAATACAAACACTCTAACCCTTGACGCCCTCCCACAGCCCAGCCTCTGTCCAGCTCACCACACAGGTCACTGCCCTCCATACAGTCTGGACAGAGGACCTTTCTTTCTTTCTTATGGGGCTCTTTTTTTTTTAACAGTGCTTTTTCTAATGGAAAATGCCTCCCCTCCCTTTCCCAGCCACCCATGTGCTCTGGTTCAGATGTGTTGTGTCCCTGCAGACCTCGTGCTGAAATCTGATGCCAATGACTGGGATGGGAAGGTGTCTGTCCCTGTGTAGGGTTAAGGCCCTCTCTCTCTGAGCCAGGTTCCCATTTGGGACTTTCGTGAGACAGCTGCTTTCCACAAGAGCCTACCTTGTCAGCAGACCCTGCCTGCTGGCCCTTCCACCTCTCCACCAAGCTGTGACCTAGATGCCCTCACCAGAAGTAGAGCAGACGGCAACACCACACTCTTGGACACCCCAGCCTCCAGAAGAAAGAGCCAAACAAACCATTCTTCTCTTTAAGTCTCCCAGTCTCGGGCATTCTGTTACAGCAACGGAAAACAGCAAAAACACCATCTCTCCTTGACAGGGTTCAGTTCAGGAGCACCGTCCACCATATATCCTCGCCGGTCACCCTGAGGCTGGAGTCGGAGGCTCTTGCCATGTCTGCTGCTTGCATTCCTCATCAGTAGAGGAACCCTGAGCTGTAGATGTCCCCTGGCATCGGGACTCTGTCACAGTCACAGAGCAGGCCCACAGTAAAGGCGCACTAGGGGAAGAAATGTGAACAAGAGTGAAAGAGCTGTCTTATAAAAGCTGTGCAACCAAGGCCTGGCTGGCTGCTCTGGGTCTCTTCCACCACTTGGGTCTACAGGATTCAGCAGTGCCAAGGTGATGCCAAGCAGGGCTCCTGCTCGTGGAGGAGCTGAATTCATCAAAGGTCACACAGCAACAAGATGGCATCAAAAACTCCAGCAGAATCCTACTCTTTCCCCTTCTCCAGAGGGCAGGGCCCCATCTCTATGATGGGTCAGGAAAATAAGGGGACAGAGCGGGAAGGACAGACACTGAGGGTTTCTGTTTCTCTAGGCCGCTGTGGGCTCATGGCCACATGAATTATTCACCAGGGAGTCCGCTGGAGGTAGTTAGTGTCTTCGTCTTAATTTTCAGTTCCCCCAGTGCCGGCCAATTCTCTGCTGAAAACGTCTCAATTATTAATGTTTCTAAAATAATATTTGTTTTCTCTGCACCTAGCAACAAGCAGAGGCCTCACAGCTCAGATCCTGCCTGGAGATCCCCAGAGAGAAGCTGGCAAGGGGGCCAGCAGTGTTCCAGGCTGCAGCTACTGCCAGGTTCCTATGGAGCCTACCTGGAAACAGGTCTTGAAGGTTTCCCCGCAGCTGTGACTCCAGGGACAAATGAAGCTGCGACAATAAAAAGCAGGACCGAGCGCCAGCTCCTCCACGCCAAGCATAGCCCTGGGCCTTCATTTGCTTCCTTGCTTCTCACCAGAACCCCGTGGAGTATGATTTCTCATCCCCGTTTTATAGTTGAGGAAAATGGGAGTCTGGGGCCCAGGCCCAGGCCATGTCCTTAAAGCACAGAGGAGAGAGGGATTTGAGCTCAATTCTATAGGATGCCATGGCACCCAGTATTCTAATTTGCATCGAGAGAGACAGAGAGAGACAGAGACAGGGAGAGACAGAGACAGAGAGAGACAGAGAGAGA
>CABHPQ010157107.1:0-20940 GCA_902168405.1 Peromyscus aztecus | reverse complement strand
TGATGGAGCCTGCCTACAGATGATTGATGGAGCCTGCCTACAGATGATGGAGCCTGTCTCCAGATGATGGAGCCTGTCTCCAGATGATGGAGCCTGCCTACAGATGATAGAGCCTGCCTACAGATGATGGAGCCTGCCTCCTGTCTCTCTTGTCCCTCAGCCTTCAATAGATCTTCATTTTACCAAAACCCAGTGCCACCATAGAATTGCCTTCCCTGTGCAACAAGCCCTTGTGCAGCATCGATTCGTCTCCCCAGTCACCTCCTTAAATTCACCAGGCACATCCTGCCCCAGGACCTTGTTACTTGTTACTCCTTCATCCCAGAATGCCTTTCACCCTGTTCTCCTCCAGATTTCCACTGGATCATCCCTCTCTCAGGGGCTTTCCCTGGCCACCTGAGAGTTTTAAAGTTTGGGTCTGAGTTTGAGTTTGCAGTCAGGGGGAGGTGAAGCCCCCACAGCCTCACAAGCTTGTCTGCCCTGGGAGTGACCCCCAGGGTCTCACACATAAGGCTACAGAGGCTGTATGGTCGTCTGACCTACCTGCTAGCCAAGGATTCATCACACACACATATGCACCCATCCAGAGGACTGCCATCATGCCAGGGTGGGTGCTTTCAAATGCTACATGAGCCAGGATCAGGATTTGGGGAGGTAAAGTATTTACATCAATTAAAAAAAAAAAAAAAAACAGGACAGGGTTGCCAAAAGCTCAAGAGTCGTGGCAAATATTTCAGTGAGGTGTTTTTCTAAGTCAAAATCAGTTCAAAGACTCCATGATGAATTAAAAAAGAAAAAAAAACATTTTAAGTAGAGGAAGGGTCACACTAGGACAAGCCAGGCCAGAGCACAGAGTGAAGGGAAAATCAAACCTTCTGATCCTGTCTTTATTTAAATTGTTTGTGTTTTGTTCCCCCTGTATTGTATTAATCTTGATTTTAAAAAAGTACTGCATTAGAGGCTGGAGAGATGGCCCGGTTGGTCAATGATGCCGCACAGGCATGAGGACCTGACTCTGGATCCCCAAACCCACGTAAAAGTCAGAAGCGGTGGCGTGAGTGTCCAAAACCCCAGTGCTGGTTAGAGAGAAACGGGAATTCTAGAGCTTCGCTGGCCAGCAAGCTTAGCCAATTGGTGAGTTCTAGGTTCAGTGTGAGATCCTGTCTCAAAAAAATAGTGGAGCTGGCCTGTAAGATGGCTCAGAGGGCGTAGTGTTTGCCATGCAAGCTGGGAAACCCAGTTCCATCCCCAGAACCCACGTAAAGGTGGAAGAAAAAAATCAGCTCCACAAAGTTGTCCTCAGCCTCCACACACAGGCCCTGCAAGAGAATGTCTACACACACACACACATGCACACACACACACATTTGTACATGCATGCACACATGCATTACATTAAAATATTCATCAATTTAGACTTCTGGGAAATGAAGTAGGCATGCTTTTCCCCATTCCACTCACTAAATACAACTAAAACACCCGGCTGTTATACACAAGATAATCCTGGGTTCTGGAGGATGGAGCCAATGCCATGGACATCGTGAGGCAAGGAGCATCAGGGTGGGGAGTTTCTTAGGTTTTCTTTTTGCCTTAGACTTAAAACTAATGAAGCCACAGACCCAGAAGCATCTTCAGAGCCAGACCAAAGCCCAGATAAAGGCTGGGTCTTTCCATCCGAGGGAACAGAAAGGGGCAAACACAGGAAGAACATGTCTTAGATAATGACTATACTCAGCCACCATCACAGAGAAACACTGTGCCCCCCTGAACCCAGCTAGGGATGAGTGGAGCGAAGGCACTGTCACAAAGTGACAGGGTAGCATGAAGGAAGTGAGGCTGGGAGCTTTTCACACCTACCCACAGTGTTGAGGGGTCTCGGTGGAGAGCCTGGATTCTAGCCAGCCAAGGACAGCTGCAGATAACGGCCCTGTGCAGTTGAGTGGAATCTCAGAACAGTGGGGGGCTGTGGCAGAGGGCAGCTGCTCACACCATGGTGGACCAGGAAAGCCAGCCAAGACCATAAACAGGTAGAGATAATATCCCCTGTGTGGATCTGTCTCCAGTACTCCATCTAGACCCCACGTCCCAGTTTCCACTGCCTCCCACCATGCCATCCAGTTTGGAATCCATCAACAGATTATCCATTGACTGAGTCAGAGCCTTCCTGATACATGCACCTCTCAAAGACCAGATCTATCAGCTGGGACTCCCACACAGGAGCCTGGGGGTGGGGGCGGGCATTGTATAACCAAACCGCAAGAGCTTTCAACGTGGATGGAGAAGATAACCAGCAGATGTCATCATTGGTACAATGGCAATCAGAATTGCTTTGCTTGGTGGTGCACACCAGTAGTCCCGACACCTGAGAGGATGAGGCAGGAGGATCACAAGTATACGACCAGTCTGTGATACAGTGGGAGGTTTGTCTCAAAAAGCAAAACCAAAAAAAAAGAGAATTACCCGGGAAGGATTTTAGAGCAGGCTTCATAAAACGCTTCCAAGCACACTTACAGACACACCTGATAGCAACAGAAGGTCTCCATGAAGAAACAAAGGACTGAGCAAAAAAACCAGAAGATGCCAAAGAAATAGTGGACACTGTAGAGCTGAAAAACATAATAAAGGAAACCGAGAACACATTGATCAAATTCATTATCAGAAAGGAGAGACCAGAGGAAGGACCAGCAGACAAAGATAGAAAGGGATTGTTTTTGTTGTTGTTGTTGTTGTTTTAATCACCTCATCTGAACAACAGAGAAAACAAGCTTGAAAGAGTTGAGCAAAGTGTCAAGGGCTCTTGCATCTTACATCAAAAGATCAAACCATGGAAACTCCAAAGTGGGGGAAGGTAGGGGTGAAAAATCACCCAAATGGCAAATCTTTCTCCTGAATTAAATAAATAAATAAATAAATAAAACAAAACCAATCAAATTTACCCCAGGATGCACCACAGTCAACTTCAGATATATAAAGTAAAAGGGGGGAAAAATCACCTTGCAAGCATCAGGACAAGTGATAATTTGAAAGTAAGCGGAGGAGCAACATAAAGGACCCTGGGCTCAGTTTCTGCTCCACAGGGGAGGAAGCAGCAGCCACTGCACCAAGGAAAGAGCTGTGACCCCAAGTCCCTCAGGAA
Source organism: Peromyscus aztecus (assembly GCA_902168405.1). Classification (NCBI taxonomy): domain Eukaryota; kingdom Metazoa; phylum Chordata; class Mammalia; order Rodentia; family Cricetidae; genus Peromyscus; species Peromyscus aztecus. The sequence continues at coordinate 17,804 of CABHPQ010157107.1, read as the reverse complement.
AACTGCACAGCCCCTGGAGTCCTCCTCCTTCTCTGGCTACTTCTCTTTTTTTTGTCCCAAATTTCTCCTTCTATATATTCTCTCTGCCTACCAGCTCCACCATCCTTCCTCCTGCCTTGCTATTGGCCATTCAGTTCTTTATTAGACCATCAGGTGTTTTAGACAGGCAAAGTAACACAGCTTCACAGAGTTAAACAAATGCAACATAAATGAAAGTAATACACCTTAAAATAATATTCTACAACACAAAGTCATAACAAGCCTCAAGAAATTTAAAAGAATTGAAATCATACCAAGTATGTTCAAAGGCTGCAATAGGCTAAAACTAGAAATCAATAACAAAAAGAAAAGAGTAAAATTTTTAGAAGCTAATAATGCAGTGTTAAAACAATCCTATGGGTCAAAAAGAAAACCTCAGGAAATTTCAAGACACAGTGAACTGAACAAAAATAAAAATGCAATATGCCAAAATTTGTAGACACAGCTAAAGCAATGTTGAAAAGACATTTACAGCACTAAATGCTTATATGAGAAAAGAGGAAAATTCTAAAATAATAAAAAAGCTACCATCTCAGCAACATGGAAAAAAAGATCAAAATAAATCTAAAGAAAGTAGAAGAAAGGTTAAAAAGTCAATAAAATTAGAAATACATAAATAATAGAGATCAACTAGATGAAAAGTTGATTCTTAGCTAACTCAATACAATTAATTGTCTGTATTCATTCTCAGCTAACTTAATACAATTGTCTAAGAAGACTGACAAAAACTACAAACAAAGAGACAAACTGCCAATGTCTGGAATGAAACAGAGACATCAGTACAGACCCTACAGAAAGGGATATGATGAGCTTGCTTCACACACAAATTTAACAAGTTAAAGAATAATACTACAAAAAAATACAAACTACCATAACCCATCTGATGGGAAATAGATCATTTGAATAGCCATGTAACTATTAGAAAAAGTGAGTTTGTAATATAAAATTCTCCCCAGAAGTATCCAGACCCCAAGGGATTCACTGTAGAATTTCATTAGACAAATAGAGAAAAGTCTATATGTCTTCATAGTTCTCTTCCAGAAAACAGAGTCAATGTTGCTTCATAATTCACTTTCTAAACCTAATATATTGCAATATATTGCTAACACTAATATTAGGCAAAGACTATAAACAGAAAGAAAAAAACGCATGAATACTCTTGTAAGCACAAAACGTAAAAATCCTTTAAAAAATATGAGCAAATGAAATTCAATAATATGTAAATAATACTGAGGTTATACACACACACACACACACACACACACACACACACACACACACACATACCAAGAATTTCAGGGTGATTTGACATTTGAAAATTAATTGATAAAGAAAACACATTTAGCAAGATCCAACATTCATTCATAATTTTTAAAAATGGGCAAGTTGATCACAAGTCCAATGCCAGTCTGAGATACATAATAAGATCCTGTCTCAAAAAATATATGCTCTACTTCAATATACTAGTAATAAACACAAGGGCACTGAAATTTAAAGTATAGTAGCTCCCCCCACCCCGCCCCCGCCAAAAAATCAATACTTAGGTGTATTAGGTGGATGACTGACTTGGAAAAATTGTTTCTGATACTTTAAGTTTGGGTGACTTGGAGGGAATGTGAGCCTGGACATGGCTTCAGATTCCCTTAAAAGAATCTAGACAAGTTCCCTGGATTAATGGGAAGAATTCATCCGCTAGGCTTCACAATAAAGTACCATATTTGGGTGGATTAAACATGAACACAGACTTCTCACCATTCCAGAGGCTGGAAGTGCAGGGTTGCTGGAGGATGTCTGCAGGCTGCTTTCTTCTGAGGCCTCTCTCCTTGCCTTGTAGATGGAGCTTTCTTACTGTGCTGTCCTTGGCTTGTAGATGGCACCTTTCACTGCTCTTGCTGTTCGAGACTGTGTTGCACATTTATTTTATTGATGACAAATACCTGAGAAAATCTATTTTAAGGGGATGATGATTCATCTTGCCTCACAGTTTCAGAGTGCTCAGTTCATAGTCAATGCTCCCTGTCTCTGAGCCTGTGCTGTGACTTAGCATCATGGCTGTGAGAGTATGTGATGAAGGAAGCTTCTCCCCTTACAGCAGTCAGGAAACAGAAAGACACAGAGACAAGAGACAGACAAGACATACCTTCCAAAGAAAACCCAAGAGCTACTTCCCACTTCCATACTTCCATCCAGCTGCCCATTTAATCATAAATTCACCAATGAATTAACCTGTTGACCAGGTCAGAGCCCTCATGATCCAATCACTTCTCAACAATTGCCTCCACCAGCTGGGGACCAAGCCCTCAACTCATGAGCCTTTGGGGAGACACTGAAGTTCCAAGTCATACAAAGTGTCTTTTTTGGGATCTGCTCTTTTGTTGTTGTTGTTGCTGTTGTTGTTGTTGTTTGAGACAGGGTTTCTCTGTGTAGTTTTGGTGCCTGTCCTGGATTTCACTCTGTAGACCAGGCTGGCCTCAAACTCACAGAGATCTGCCTGCCTCTGCCTCCTGAGTGCTGGGATTAAAGGCGTGCACCACCATCACCCAGCAGAATCTGCTCTTTTTCTAAGGATATCATATTTACAGGAATGAGGGGCACCCTGATGACCCCAGTTGTCCTTAATTACCTCTGTGTCCTCAAACACAGTCACACTCAGAGGTACTCAAGGCTAGGACTTCAACATAAGAATGAAGAGCCACAATTCAACTCAGAGAATTCCTGAAGGGCTCAAGCATGAGATTGATCAGGGGGTTCAGATCTGTCCTTTGACTTCAGTATGAACCTGACAGAAGGAAGGAGATGCAGGACACCCATTCAGAAACCGTCATTGTCTCCCAAATAAAAGACAACAGGGTCATCCCAAGGCAGAAGGAAAGAAGATGGGGAGGAGTTTGCTAATGGTGATGTATCTCAGTCAGTTCCCCTAAAAACAAACTACAGACGAAGACCGGGATGTACATGTGGCCTGTTTAGGAGGTGGTGTCAAGAAACATGGGTGAGGTACAAGGAAAGAGAGTCAGGGAAGAATGGGGATTAATGAAGGTGTGCCGAGGAGCAATTCCTTTGAGCATCTGGGGTAATCCTGCAGAAGACTATCTATGATCAAAAAAAAAAATAAAAAAAAAAAAGTCAAGGAAAGGATCAGAATTGCCCACTGGGGGACAGGGAGTCCAGGGATTTTTTCCACTAATGACCACCCTCCCCACCCCAGTGGCTACAGGGGCCCATCGCCTCTCACTGCAGTGAGCCTCCATCTCCCTACCATGTCTGAGCCTCGTGTGTCTACAGCTGAGTGACCTTGCGTGCTATGTGCCATCGCTGTCTACTAGAACTTTCCATAGAGACCACGCTGTCCAGTGCAATTGCCACCAGCCATTTGTGGCTGTTCCATACTTAGAATATGGCCGGTGCCACTGAGAACTTAATTTTGAATTTTATGTCATTTAGATGAACTTCAGCATGTGCCGTTGCATCTGCTGGTGGCCCTCACATTACAGGATACAGCTATGGAGAAAGTGAAACAGAGACCTCACCAAGTGCTTAGGATGTGGAGTGCTTGCTGACAGCGACAGAGGAGAGTTCACCACCGCTGTGCTGAATCTGGGCTGCTGTTGGAATGGAGAAAAGGGTTTGTCACACAAAGGGACTTGGCCTTGAAGTGGACTCGAGTCTGTGAGTCCCTGAAACTGAGTAACTTATAAAGGACCAAACTTAACTTGCTCACAGTTCTAGGGTCTGGGATGGCCACAATCCAGGCTCCAGCTTGTGCAGCTACCTGAGGATGGCTGCTGTGTTCTTCTAAGGTGACACCTGAAGTTGAGTTCTCTGCTGGGGAGGGACCAGCACTACCCTCACAAGGCTGAAAGGCAAAGATGAACTGTCTTCAGGAAGCCTCTTGGGAGGGCACCTGATTCTGTTCAAGAGGGCTCCCCACTCATGGCTCACCTCCTAAAGGTCCCATTTCTTACGGTAGTTATATTGGCAATTAAGTTTCAATGTGAATCTAGGATGCACACAAGCATTAACATGAGGTGTGCTAGAGTTAGCCAAGGGTCATACAGGCATTGTCCCCCAGAGTCTAGGCTAGCCAGTGTTGTAGGGCTTATGCCTACTACAGAGAAGAGTCCAGAGCTAGTACCAATGGTCCCCACATGGCTCCTCCAAACAAAACTTGCAAATGGCAAAGCAGTGAATAGCATAAGGAAGAGAATTTAGAGCATTTAATGTATTTCATCATACTGTAAAGCTGAACATAATTAAAGCAGAATTTCCTCCAGAAAAGCAAAACAAGGTCCCCACCTAAGGGAAGGGATTTGGGTAGATATGCGTTGTTCATAGACTTGGCAGTACCTTTGTGGTGTCCACACACTAACACATTCTAATTTCTTCCTAATAGCTAGACACACTCCCTTGTTATTCAACCTGACTCCTTTAAAAACATTGCCAGCAGCCCAATTAAACATTGAGTTAAGCATATGAATGGTAGTTTGTCCCTAATGAGAGTCACAGAAAGTGCCTTTCTGGGATCTAGGTGAAACTTGCTGGTGGCTTGCCCCCCTTGACCACATCCCTAAGAAACCAAGATGTCACTGCTAAAGCCAGGAGTCCAGGAGCTGCCCAAGTGGAACGATCAGTCTTAGTCTCCATTAACACACAAATGGAGACTACACACAAAATGCTGTAGGTGTTAGTCAGTTGGCTTCAACGGTTTCTTTTCTTACACTCCAGGGGCTGGGGGTTCAAGATCAAAGTGCCAAAGATTCTGTGTCTTGTGAAGACTCTCCCTGGATTGCAGATGGCCTCAGGGGCCTTTCATCTGTGTACCAGTAGGAAGAGAGAGTGCTCCCTAAGATCCTGAGTGCTCCCTGGGATTCCACACCTTCTCAGGATGATACCCATCCTACCCAGCCTCGTGAACTGATTTAACTTGAGTTAGCTCCATCTCCAGGCATGTTGACGGTTAAGACTTCAACATATAAATGCAGAATGGATACAGGATATTTGAAGACTAAGGATTCAAAGATGCCCCAAGCTGGAGCAGGCAAAGAAGCAAAGAGGATCTTGGCTCCCTCTGCTTGTGTGGCATCAGGGCTGGCCCCCAGTGGGCTTGGCTGTCACAGCCCCAGGCCCACACAGATAATGCTCATTTAGCCCTATGCCAGCAGGAACAAGGTGTTATTGCTGGAGGCATGCTTCCTAACCTTGGAGTAAAGTTCACTGACCCAAAGTGCCAGACACCAGAACTCATCTGTGTCCCAGCCTGAGAACGCTTCTCCATGAAAACAATGTGGAAACTAAGACCCAAAACTTGACTATGGATTTTTCCAAGTGAGATAAAGTAGGAACGGAATAAAGTGTCCAGAGCGGTGGAGACAGAATCTAAGCAAAGCTGCTGAGCTAAAAAGAACAAGCCCCAGGGAAGACAGGAAGACAGCAAGCTCACCAGCTCTGAGCTCCAGCCTTCCTGCCCCTCTGCAGCCCCAGGGCACCATGGGCTCCTGCCCAGAAGTCAAGCCCTGGCAATTGCTGAAGTTTTCACTGACCAAAGCCTCAGACTTTGTCTTCTGACATTCTCTCTGGCCCTGAGGGGTGCTCAGTGTCTCTCACTTAAGGAGGCAAGTGGAGTCTCACTGGGCAAGAACCTCAAAGCCACTTCTAAACCATCTGCCTGGGGAACCAGGTGTGGTTACGTGGTTGGCTTTTGTGAAGCCAGTAGAAGCATCACTCCTGAGTTGCCCTCACCTTCAGCCAGAACTCTGGTGTGCAGAACTCATGGTGACCCCCACACCAGGAGGTCAGTTCATAAGGAAACCAGCACCTGAGCCAAAAGGACCCACACCTGCATCCCGGCGCTGCCTTTCCTAGCCTGGATTCTAGGGAAAATCAGTCACCTCTTTGAATCTCGATTTCCCTCTGTGAAATGGGAACTCATCCTACAAGTATCTATTGGCACCTACTGTGTGTCAGGTGCCATGATGGAGACAACAGAGACCCCACTGCCCACACATCCCTTCCAACTGAACAAACAGAAGATGAGAAAACATGACCAAGTCACATGCACAGCAGAGCAGGGTGGCAAGAACTAGGGCCCCCTTTACAAAGAGTATCAGAAAGGCATCTCTGAGGTGACCTATGAGCTAAGATCAAAGGATGGAAAACAACAGTAACTCTCAGAATGTTCGTGAGAACCAAACAAAGCAATGTCCGCAAAGGCACAGGTCTGCTTGCAAGATTATGCCTGGGTCATGAACAGAGCTTCAGAAATGAATTATCATGATGATGGAAGTAGTCACCTCAGTCTGTAACACATCACCAAGGTCAAAGGGCTACATTTGCTGATGGCTAGGGATAAGGACTATGAGAAGACCCAGTCAAACTGGTTTTTGTAGCCGACCCACTCTCAAGATAATGCATTAATCCATTCCTCAGTGTGAACATGAGGGCAGACGCCTAACCACCTCTTGAAGTTCCTACCTCTTAATACCCAATAATGCAGATTAGACTTCAATGTGAGTATCGTGGGAAGAAGTGGGGGGGGACCATAGTCAACCCAATAATGGCATCAGTAAGAATAACATTCGAGTCTTAAATGTCCGCCACAGGTTTATGTGTTGAACCCCCGTTCCCAGTTGGTGGTGCTGTTTGGAGAGGCCGTGGAAACTTTAGGAGCCGGGTTGTAGTCTTTGAAAGTCATCCCACATCTCCAGCTCCTCCTTCCTCACTATTCTTCCTGTCCACCCTCAGGTGATCAACCTCTCTCACATGCTCCCTCTCCCAGGAAGCTCTCTGCCTTACCTCAGGCCCAGGATCACAACAAGTGACCACGTTCTAAAACAAATCCTCCCTCCCTCCAGGTGCTTTGCTCGGGTGACTTGCTCACGGAGACAGAGACGTAAAGCTAGCTAACTGGACTTGTTGTCTGTACTGGGCACACAGAAGTGGTAAGACTGGAGGTAAGGGAGAGAGGATGAGCATGTGGGCTCACAGCCTCTGGAAGGCATGCTCACAGCTGGCTGCCCCTCCCTGGGTGGTAGAGGCCTGTTTGCTCCTCACGCAGACATCTCTGGTCCAGGAAATACTCCCAGGGGAAATAGCTGCATGTAACTAAACTAGGTAAAAGCCGTTTTTGTTTTTTTTTTTAAGAGTTTTTATTTGTGTGTGTACACTTGTGCGTGCTGGTGCACATGCCTGTCTGCATGTAAGTGCAGAGGCCAGAGGTCACCACCAATGTCTCCTATCTCTCCCCACCTTGTTTTTTGAGACAAGGTCTCCCACTAAGCTTGCTGAGTCTGCTAGCTGGCTGGCCAGCAGGCCCCAGGGATGCTGTCTCCCTCTCCCCAGCCCTGGGATTACATACACTCACCGCTGGGCCCAGCTCTTTACCTGAATGCCTATGATAGGAACTCATGCTTACCCAAAGAGTGCTTTACTGACCAAGCTGTCTCCCCAACCCCTGAGATAAAAGTTCTCATCTAAAATCCCAGTTGGCAGAGAAAATGTTTTTAACACATGTAACTGTCAAAAAATTAATGTCAATCAACAAGAAAAATCAAAACAACCAATAGTAATAGCAAAATAGAGCATGTCATCAAGCAACCAGTTCTAAGGGCCAACTAATCCATGAAAGGATCGTGGAGCAGAAACAAAGGGGGAGGGGGGAAGACTTTGGCCTATCAGGTGGGCAAACACCTCGTGACTGGAACCATCCTGGTCAGTGGGCATACGTAGAAACTCCCACCACTGTCTCTAGAAGTGGTCAGTGGGAAGAACTTGAAATGAGGACACCCTTTTACCCACAGCTAAGGATATCCTGGAAAAAAATGTTCGTGGAGGCAGATTCTGGACACACACAGAAATCCTCCAGTCAAACACCCCCAAAAGCCAGCGTCAACTGTGGGGAGAGAGCATGCTCTGTGGCCCAGGCACTGGCTACTCAGCTGTCAATGGACTTGACCTCGGGATGAGAGTTTTCTCTGGATCTTAGTTCAAATCCCGTGAGAAGCTGGTTGGCTGAGCCCACCATTGCAAGCCAGACCACACAAGCAACAGATAGGTAGTAGGACAGCCCGTAGGCCAGCTGTCTTCACGTCATGTGATCACTGCCGCTCCAATCGTTCTGGTTATGAAGAGAAGGGGTGGGGCCCCTGCCACAGGTGATAGTGGTATGAGGAGTCAAAAGCGTTAGAGAAGGAAGGCTCCACAGAAGGGTGTGTGGCTGTGGGTAATTAGCATCTCCAGGCCCAACGTCAGGAAGGTGGCAGTCAGAACGAGTGTCCCTTCGAACACCCGTGACCAGATGCAAGAACACGGTAACTAAGAATGCAGTCGCTGCACAAGATCAGGCAGTCAGCATTCCATCACAGGTGGGGGAGGGGCTCAGGAAGCCCCACCCCTAACTAAGGAGTTACGGGTAGTTAATGGCTGCTGTGGGAAAATGGCTCCTTGCCTTCAGGGGCATAGTCACTGGTGAGCTGTGAACAACCCTCCACTGGTAGTCATACAATCAGCCCTCATTAAACAACTCAGTGGATCACAAAAACAACAACCTAGGAGAACAGGAAGGCACTGTTGGGGAAAGGAGACCCAGTGAGAGCGGACGTACGTAAGAGATGGCAGTGAGGGATGAATATGGTCAAAACACATTATATCCGTGTATAAAACAAGATGCGGGCCACAAAGACGGGAAACAACAGGATCTGTTCCTGCCGCTGAACAGCTCTGCGTCCTTGGACAAGTGTTCAGTCCCTCTGAGTGTGTCCTCACTTCCACCAGTTAATTAATGCTCCGCAGCTTCGGGTCTCTGTCAAAATACCAGAGATGATGAATTTCCTAAGAGGGAAGGCTTCTTTGGGCTCCTGGATTTAGATATGTCATTCAGTGATTAAGTAACTGCTTGTTTGGGTTTGGTTTGGTTTGGTTTGGTTTGGTTTGGTTTGGTTTGGTTTGGTTTGGTTCGTTTTTCTGTGCCTGTGATGAGCAGAATGGCAGAGCACATGGTAGAGAAAAACCACTCACTTCATGCCTGGAAATCCAAAGAGAGAACAGGAAGGAGCCAGGATCCCTTCAAAGTCACATCTCGAAATGGCCTAACTTCCGTTTACCACATTCTACCTCTTGATGGGTCTACCACCTCCCAGTAGTGCCATGTGCCAGGGACCAAACCTCCAGCACAAGTCCCTTTGAGGACATTTCTGACCTCAGCTACAGCCCAGCCCCACAGGGAAGTCCCCGGGGAGGCACACAGTATCACAACCCATGCTCCAGGCCAGAGGAAAACAGATGGCGCCTACACCTTCCGAGCAAACACCAGGACAAGGGATATGAACGGGACACTCTGTGGGAGGAGCATGGCGTGGGAGTGATTACAAGCAATAGTGAGTCTAGAAATGGGGTGCGGGGAGGAGTGAGAAGCTGGTCAAGTCATGAGGGTCATTCAGAAATATTCTATTCTTCTCCGTATGCAGTGAGATCTTCTCTTTTACATTAGATGTGGCCACATGATGTGCTTGAGCCATAATGTGTCAAAAGAAATGGCATATGTCACTTCTGTCACGGGCAACATGCTGGCATCGGCTGTGTCCCCTCAGGACCCCTGAGTGAGAAAGAGTTGAGCAGAAACCCATCAGAGTTCTAAGGAACACGGATACACCACTGGGAGTGAGATGGAGGCTTGTGTGTTCCTGCAGCATAACACGATGCCCTGACAGATGCAGTCAGGGTTCGGGGGAGAGCTGAGATGGGGCTCCCCGGTAGCCTTGGTTTCTGTTTCCACAATGGCAGGGTAGGGGGCAGTGAGTGTACTTGGTCAGGATGGGGAAGGACTAAGATAATATTTCCTTCTTTTACCATTTGGCCAAAGCTTGGCCCTGCCGACAAAGCCGCCACATCCATCCAGACTGCTGTCACCAAGGGAGAATGACAGTCAACTACAGCAGCCACTTTAACCTTTATTCCAGAAATTTCACTTGATTTTCCTGGAAGGGGCCATGGGAGCTTTCTCTTTGCCACATTCCGAGACTTCTTCTTTCCCTCTGTGGAGCCTGCATTGATCCTCAGATCTCTGGGCTCCAGTGAGTAGCCACAAACCAGGAGCTGCTGGAAAAAGAGTTTATAGAGAACATCAGAGCAGGGGCTGGGGTGGGTGGGGGGGATGACAGTGAGAATGGAGCCTCCAGGAAGAGACCTACTCCTCCCCCAGCAGGCTCTAGGGGCTTCAGATGCCCCAGGGGGCAAAACATGTCAGCCCTACCTCCTAAGTCCACAGGGACCATATCTCAGCAAATCTCCAATACATCATCAATTGAAAGGTCATCTTTCTGCTCTGCTAAGAAAGAAAAAAACGTTGCCAATTAAACCACAACAGCATGCTTTGTTAACACTTAGGACTTTTATTTTTTATGTATCAAAAGAATTTTCTTAAACTTAGTTAGACATGGATTTTTGGTCATGTATTGTACATATAGAAAGCAGAAAATACCCACAAAACGATTGGGCCAGAATGTCCTCAGACATCTTCAGACTGACTCTGCGACTCGCCTTCAGCTTGGAGTCCCTGATATTTTTGTGTGTTCACTAGTTATTCTCGTCTAGGGAATCGAGAGGTGATAGAGCATCCCGTAAGAGTTTTCCAGCACCGGCTCTCACCAAGTTCCACCGCTGGCACACCCTTAGCTGTTGTTCCCCGGGAGCTGGCCACCTTGGGGTTTTGTTTGGTTTGGTTTGCTTCTTTATGTTTATAAGGGTTTTGCCTGCATGCATGTCTGCACACCATATGCATTGCAGTGTCTAGAGCATTGTCCAAGAAGGACAGAAGAGAGAAAGTGCTCCGTCCCCTGGAACTGGAGTTACAGAAGGATGTAAGTCACAGTGTGTGCTGAGAACCAAACCCAGGTCCTCTGGAAGAGCAGCCAGTGCTCAGCACTGAGACAGTCCTGCAGTCCCTCCACCTTGGGACCTGGGGCTTGCTGATTAGGCTATACTTCGTAGCCAATGAGCTTCCAGGGATCCACCTGTCTCCACTTCCCCAGTGCTGGGATTACAAACACAAACCACCATGTCTGGTTTTTTTTAACATGGGTCAGAGACTCAAACTAGTTGCTTTAGCTTGCGAGGCAAGCTCTTTACTAATTGAGCAATCTTACCAGCCTCTGGTACTGACACTTTTAAAAAATAGATAAAGAGAATTGTGTCACACTTCCAGCAGTACCAGCAAAGACTATGAGATGCCATTGATTGTAATGTGAAAACTAACTTCAAAGTGTGGCAATGTGTAGAGAAAAATTGAATCAATTGCCATTAAATCAACTGCCCTCCACACCTTCCCTGATTCTACTACATCTGAGGCAAAATAAAATAATCCAAGGTCAGAAAGGGTTAAACCCCAGTTCCAGCCACACCTCTCCCTGGCTATGTAATATAGCAGTCAGTGGGCTGGGAGCTGCTACAATAACCAACAGTCCCCAGAGCTCAGTGGCTCAACAGGATAGAGATGTCTGTCTGCATGCACATCTCCTGCAGGTCAGGCAACAGGACAGAGAGCTGTCCTCCAGGTTCAAATCACTGTTTCCACCAATAATGGGAGGAGAGAGAGCCTAGGTAAGCACGGAGGACGTTTCCTGTTTCGAGCTGAAATGATTTACCACTCCCACCCACATTTCCTTTGGCCAGAATGAAGCACATGGACTTCCCTAACTGAAAATGGCTGGAAAATGAGAAAATGTACTCGGGAAGGAGAAAAGAACAAAATATGCCAATGGTGTCATCTAGCACGGTGACCTCATGGAATTCATTAAGCCTCCCCAAGCCTTGGTTGGTCCTGGTAGAAGAGATGGCTGCACTGGACCTGTTCCACTATGCTTGGGATGCTGGGGACCACTTTGAAACGTGTGTGTCACAGAGCCACAGCTTAAAAACACTGGCTGGGATGCACACTTGTTCCTTCCCACCCGGAACTGACCCTGCAACGCCCCCTTGGTCCACCCCCATCACCTCTTGGGTCAAATGGTCTCCATGTATTTTTCCTGGTGCTCACTAAATGACCCCGGACCCAAAAACCTCCTCCTTCCCTCCCAAGAGAGGAGCAGTCTTCTCGGGAATCAGTCTTGACCGGAAAGACCTCCAGACAGCTACAGGGCCTGGCCCTGGAAGTCTCTGTAGACTGAAGGGTCAGATCCACTAGCAACCATGTGGGAGGCTTTGAGCCAAAGAAGTCCTCACAGCAAAACTAGCAGGAAAAAATAAAATAAAAATCCAGGCCAAGCCTCTAGAGGCTGACCCAAGCTCTGCCCCCACTGTACCAACACCAGAGAGAGGACCCTCAAATAGATAGGCCTAGAGCTTGGAAGGAGATGCTGTTCCTTCGGGGGGCGGGGGGGGGGGGGGGGGGGGATGACCAGGACAGGGCATCCCAGAGCACAGCCAGGGTGGTTGCTGCTGGCCTGGAGGTGGAGACACTGAGACCAGAGCTGAGCCTGAGGAGCCTCGCTGAGTACTCCTGGGACAGGACAGAGGCAGCGCTAAGTCTGAATCCCATGCAAATGCCTTTTTTCCCTCACACCCCTTGGCAACAATCAAAAACATTTCCAGCCTCTCGCGGGGTGGGGGGGGGTTGGGGAGGAGGACTCCCAAAACTCAAAATTTTGTTTGTGGCGCTGGGCATGGACGCCAGGATCTCCTGCTTGCTAGGCAAGTGCTCTACCACCTAACTACCCACCCTGGCGCTCCGCATTGTTTTAAAGCTTCTTGGAGATCTCAGACACAGCTGGAATGCGGATCCAGGGAGGGACGGAGCTTCCCCTATACACGGAAGGCCTCCATCTCACAGCCTCACACAGCCGCGGAGACTGGTCTGGGGTGCAGACAAGCTGGCCTCTGGTCGAGTCAGCTGGCAGAAAATCTGAAGTTATTCAGGCCAAATCCAGAATCCAGAAGCGAGAGAGGAAAGCGAGAGAGCAAAAGGGGCGGGGAAAAGGGGGAAGGAAGAGTGCTTGGGAGGAGGGGAGGATGGGTAGGTGGAAGACACTGTGAAAGAATGAGTGGCAGGAATGGAGGAAAGAAATGGGGAGAAAGGGAGGGAGGGAGGAAGGGAGGGAAGGAGAGAGGGAGGGGAGCTACGCATAGGTCTGAAGAAGAAATGGAACAGGTATGATGGGAGGGAGGAGGGAGGAGCGCGAGCCGCCGCGCTGGGCTTGCTGGGGTCATAGGAAGCCACGGCCCAGCGCGGGGTCGGATGGCAGGCTTCGCAGGCTTCCGCACCAGCCTCCTCACCTTTGCCGCTCGGGCTCTGGCAGCCACGGGACCCGGGTGCCCCCTAGCGACCACACGCGGCGGTGCGGCGGGACCTTGCGCTCTCCCCCAGGGACCCACGCTCTACACCCGAGTTCTTTCCCATTCCTGCTTAAAAGCCACTTCCCTGCTTCGCTCGCTGCAAACTTTAGCATCTCCTGGCCTGGCATCCTCTGGAGAGCAGAAAGATAGGCTCTTCCTGAAGTTTTTTCCTGAAAAGGCTTTCTATTCCCTCCTCCGTGAAAAAGGATCAGTAAAGAGGGGGAGCGGTTTGGAGAAAATGGTTTAAGTTAATTTAAACTGTGTCTGCCGCAGGCAGCAATCCAAAAAAGGTTTTCTACTTTTTTTTTTTTTAAGTCCTGTTGGAAGCGTCAAGGGAAGCTCTTTGCTGCAGCCAGGCGGCCAGATGGAGCCAGGCTAGTCCAATGTAGATGCTCCTGGAAAGTCTCAGGCAGCCAGGAACCCCAGGCCTGCTGGGTGCCAGAGAATCCCTAGGTCCGGGTCAGACATTTTAAAGGGCTGCTGAGAGTGATAGTGCTCATTCTCGCTTGCAATCCCAGCATTCAGAAAGCAAAATCAGGACAGCCACAAGTTTAAGGGCAGCCAGATTTCGGGACACAGCAGTACCCATTGAGCACGTCCTCTCCCAGCCTGTTTGAACAGGCCAGCTCATTTCATCGCAAGAAGCTCTGAAGCTGGTACTATGTATCTCAATGTCACAAAGAGGAACCCGAGACCTACAGGAGATAAGGGCACCCAAGCCAACCAGTGGCTGCACTGGATGCTAAGCTACTGGGCCCTTGTAGAACTGGAAATGTCAGTTCTACACCGCAGCCAAAGCATGCAGGAAGTGTCTGGAGGCCCTCTCTCCAAAGTGGCCCCAGCTTCAGTCCCTTCCAGTTAGTACCCCAGGATGACCTTGGCTGTGAGCCAGGATGATGACATCACAGCCCCTCCCATCTGCGTTGTCTACCTCTGTGCTCCACATCATGAGGCACAGCATGTAATGGGCCTGGAGCCCCCAGCTCCTTCACCCATTCAGCAGAGAATTCACAGACCATCTCCTCGGTGCCAGGCACTGTGCTAGAGAATCAGGGGACAGTAGCAAACACTGCTGAGCTGTAACTACCTGCACTAAACAGATCTGCCAGCAAATGCACAGCATGGCTGCGTATTTGCAAGTGACTAAGATGACTGCACTCAAAGACAGCCTGGGCTCAGGACACTGACGTCCATGCTCTCGTTGGAAGCCACCTCTGCAGTTGCACCCACAGCTCTCGGAAGTTTGCACCTCCACGGTATGCCTCCCTTCCTAGGGCATACCAGCAACACGGATGAACCACTAGAGAGAAGTCTCAGGAAGTGTTGCGCCTCTGCCAGTACTACTGGACCAGGTGAACAATTCCACAAGATGCTGCAAAGGAAAGGATAGAAGTGGCCAGAAGTGAAATGGGACCAGATGAATCACAGAGGAAGCTCCTGGGACTGACTTGGTGATAGAGCACCTGCCTGACACACACAAAGTCCTAGGTTTAATCCCAGCATCCCTCCAAAAGAAATAATAATAATAATAATAATAATAATAATAATAATAATAATAAAATCCCTTCCTATCCAAGCCACCCAGTGAGGGAAGGGACCACCTTGGGAGTAAGTGAAGTCCCGTTCCAACAGGAGGGTGTCAGGGTGTGAAGAGGTGACCCCTACCCGGGGAGATGGCTCTATTCGATAAAACAGTGGTCTGTTTTAGGCTTAATAGACTTTGAGCTGGCAATCAAGACCCCATGTGAGTGATTTAATCAGTCTGGAACTTACTTAGCTGAATATGCACATGAAGGAAGAAGAGAGGAAGTCAGGGGAGGGTGAAGAGAGAGGGAGGAAGAGGAAGGGGAGGAAGAAAACAGAAGAGAAGGGGAAGGGAGAGAAGATGAGGGAGTAAGAGACAGGAGGAGGAAGAGAGAGAAGAGGGGGAGTTAGGGAGTAGGAGACAATAAGGTCCCAGCTGGGAAGGGAATGTGATTCTGGAGGTCGGTTCTTCAAAGATGGTCCCAGTGCTCCTTGGTTTACGATGGACTCGGGCCCCAATAAACCATCCTAGGTTGAAAATTTCTAAGTCAAAACTGCCCCAGTGTCCCTCACCTGCCAAACTCCAGCCTCAACTCCCCAAAATGTGCCCAAAGCTTAGGTTAGTCTCCAGTAGGGCAAAATCATCAAACACAAAGTCTATTCTAGAAAAGGGTGCTGCTTCGTGTCGTCCACACACGCAGGTGGGCATTTGGTAGACTTTAGAGTATCTAGTGAGAACCCAAGGTTCAATGTCCAAAGAGTGTTGGTAGCAGAGAGTACCACAGAGTATCCTAAGCTCAGCCAACAGCCTGTGTGGTTCACCTTAGATGCCTGGCATGTAAGACCGACCCACCACACCTCTCTAATCTGGGGAAAGATCACAATCCCAAACCAGATGTTATGATTTCTATTGATCAAATACCACTTTGGCTAGATGGAACTAGAAAAAATTAATCATCCTGAGTGAGGTAACCCTGACCCAGAAAGACAAACATGATTGGTGCCTAGGCCAACTGTCATCGAAGAGGCTTCATCCAGCAACTGATGGAAACAGATGCAGAGACTCACAGTCAAACATTAGGCGGAGCTCAGGGAATCCTGCCGAAATGGGGAGAGAGGATTGTAAGAGCCAGAGGGGTCAAGGACACTGCAAAAAAAAAAACATAGAGTCAACTAACCTGGGCTCATAGGGGCTCACAGAGACTGGACCGATAATTAGGGAGCCTACGTGGGACTGACCTAGGCCCTCTACATATATGTGACAGTCTTCTTGTGGGACTCCTAACAGTGGGAGCAGGGGCTGTCTGACTCTTTTGCCAGCTTTTGGGACCCTATTCCTCAGACTGGTTTGCCTTGCCCAGCCTTAATACAAGGGGAGGAGCTTAGTCTCACTGCTACTTGATATGCCATGCTTTGTTGATATCCATGGAAGGCCTGCCCTTTTCTAAATAGAAACAGAGGAGGAGTTGATGGGGCGGGGATGGAGGTGGGGCTTCAGAGGGGAGTGGGGGAGGGGCTGGGAGGGAAGGAGGGAGGGGAAACTATGGTCGAGATACAAAATAAATAAAAAGTATCACTTTGGCACCATAACGAAATCAAAGGACTGTAAGCCTGACCATTCCCAAGCTAGAGACCCTCTGTTTCCCCGCAGTGGCCCACATGCCACAATCAGAATCACGTAAGTTCTGCTGCTGCAACAAACGAACCTCAGCACCTCGACCCAGTGAGCTTATTTCTCATTCATAGCAGAGTTAGGAGGATGCCCCTGGGGCCTGCTATCTGGACTATGTGACCTTCACACAAGAGGATCAGGTGCACCAGCAGCTGGAGAGCGCTGATGTTTTCCTACCTCACAGGTGGGCTCATAATGGAACACACGATGATTTTAGATGGTATTGCAGATATTTTGCATTGAAAGTGAATAAGTCAGTGAAAAACATTAATTGCAAAATGAGCAAATTACTCACAGACCACTTATCTCAAAGGCCTTGTAAGGATGAGGAAGTCTCTGCTTGGTGATCACATGCCGTAGCATCTCCCTCATGCTAAAGTCACTAATCAGTATCCACGACATGATATGACATGAAAGCCGGCCTCAGACTCCAGCTTTCAAGAGAGAGGGCATCTTACTGGATTTTCCTCTTCTTTTTTAATGTGTGTCTTTGTGGTTACACATGTGTGTGGTCTGTGTGGATACACATGTGTGTGGAGGTGACAGCCTTGGATATCAACCTCAAGAATACCATCTACCTCCTTTTTTTTAAACATATATGTTTATTTATTTTTATGTGCATTGGTATTTTGCCTGCATGTATGTCAGTGTGAGGTTACCAGAGTCCCAGGAACTGGCATTATAGACAGTTGTGAGCTGCCATGTGGGTGCCAGGAGTTGAATCAGAGTCCTCTGGAACAGCAGCCAGTGCTCTTAACCACTGAGCCATCTCTCCAGCCCCATCCACCTCCTTTCAGACAGGGACTCTCACTGGTCTAGCATTCCCCAATGAACATGGCTGGGCGCCTCAGATATCTGCCCGTCTCTGCTTCCCCAGAGCTGGGATTGCAAGTGTGTGCCATCAGGTCTGGCTTTTTGTGTGGATTCTGGGGAACAAACTCAGGCCCTCATGCTTGCAAGGCAAGTCTTTCACAGCGCCATCTCCTCAGCCCACATTGACTTTCTTGATTTCCTCCTACTTACAGCAAATGACAGTTTCCTCTGTAGGATGGCAGAGTCAAATTTTCTTTTTGTTATTGTTGGGGGGTTTTGTTGTTGTTGTTGTTACTGTTGAGGGTTTTTGTTGTTGTTGATGATGATGATGATGATTTGTTTTTGGCACAGGTGAGACAGGATCTTAGCCTGGGCTGGGCCAGAACTCAATATGCAGACCAGGCTGGCCTCAAACCCACAGAAATCTGCCTCC